>VSDK01015182.1:7078-57163 GCA_009767595.1 Symbiodinium kawagutii
GGTTCAGAACTACGATGCACTTTATGACGGACAGGATCATGGTGCAAATTCACTTGTTCAACCCCCTGTAGTCACCAGAGGATAAGCCTAACACGGAACATGTTTAAACATGTGTGAATGATGTACTTGCCCCATGGCGGGCTAAATGTGCTCCAAAATTCAATCAACATCCATGTGATTGATTCATGATAATACCAATGTGGGCACTCCCATGCCACCACAACATTTGACCATCAAAGCTGTCAGCTGATTAGTAGCACATTCAAGCAGCATTCTTGAACTCAGCAATACTAATCCGATGTCCCATTCTTGAAAACTTGTTAGCACCAATTGTGTACAAATACAACTACTTACCAATTCCTCTCTCTCCCTCCATGGCTGCCGGGTCAGCTGCCGGGGCAAGGTGCAAGCAATGTGGCCTTACTTCGCTAATAGAACCCATGTGGTGGTTTCTCGAAACAGGGGTAACTCCAAATCATCCAATATGAGCCATGATAGTCATGAACCCATGAACCAACCATTTTGGGGGTCCCCATGGGTCCCCTATTTCAAAAAACCCCTCGCATTCAGGACATTTTGCCATCAACTTCCAGCATTCAGCTCCTCGAGTAGCCGGCTATGACTCACCGTCTCTTTGGTCCGTTGGTAGTAGATCACGGTGTTCGCCTGCGAGCCCCAGGGCCGCATTGTATCAACCCGTAGCTGTTACCATGGGCGACCGAGCTATGGATTTTGATAAGCCTCCAAAACGGGTAGGTGGTACGGATGATTACGCTAGGTAAACATGTTAATTATGACATGATGGTTTTGGGGGCCAATGGTAATCACCTCGTAACATCCAAGAAACATGGCCCATCATTTAAAACCGTGATGAGCAAGCCAGCAAGACATGATTAAACCGGTTTGGCATCAGAAAGTCTGCTCAGTCGCATTTGTTCAGGGAAAACGGGCAAAAGCGCTTTGATGAACCAAACTAACCGCAACAGCAGCATCAGCAACGAGCACAACAACGACCACAACAACAACAAACACTATTGCAGCTACGACTGTATTGCTATTGCAACTGCTGCTGCCACTACTGCAGTCCACCAAATGGCAGTACTACCACCGCACCACCCAGGACAACAAACAACAACCACAAATTGGTTGGATGACAACCTCAGGAGAAGTGTCACCAAACAATCTTGTCGAACTCCAACGAGTTTGCTGTGCAAAGCCCACCTTGAACTGCGGATGTGTTTGGAGAGCAAACCTGGCAACTTGATGCGACAGTGAATCTGCAAACTGCGGCCCAGCACACATCCATCTTGATTGAGGAAATTGTTCAAGCTGTATTCATCCCTGCGGGATTTCCATCTGCAGCGCCGAATGAACCACGGAAACAACTCTGATCCCCTGGCAGTCATAAGAGTTACAGGTAGTGCTTTGCTAGGTAGTGCTAGGTAGTCCTAGGCGACAGCCACCACAAAAATGAAGTTGCAGTGGTTGTCGCATTGCTGGATTTCTTCAGTGCAACTATACTTGGCTGCCATTATTTCATCTACAAGTTAATCTCTTCATGCGTGCTGACATGCCAATTAAAAATACGTAAATATGCTTAGCAGTCTCTCTATCCATCGCTGCAGGTCTCCTTGCCCGAGCTGTGCCACGTATACAATGAGGTTTAATGATCAATACTCATCCGATAAAATCAACAAAGATATCTATCAATGATCATTGTACTCACTTACAGCAAAAACACTGACATCATCTAAAACTGGTCTCCCTACTGGCCTGCTTTAATTACGCTATTATCAAACGATTGAGCTATCACTTTCAACCATGATCAAGCTGGTTGATTGTCAATTTATTTGGCATCATAATTTTCAAAAACAATTCTCTCCATCGCCCATTCTGTCAACCTTTGTCAACCAATGTTGAGCTTACCAACTGGAACAATCATCATCATTCCTTGCCATTCTCAAACAGGATCCCCAACTGTCGGCTCAGCGACTGATGCAGAGGCGTCATCACTTCGGAAATGCGAAGTTCTTCGGGTCCATTGATCTCAGCACTGCTGGGCTGAAGGAGCAGAAGGTCCTTGTCCACACAAACCTGAAATGACATTTAGCAGCTGCTCGCGAATCTGAATCAAATAGCCCTGACGTTCTCGGTGCTCAGAAATTAAGGGTTCAAGAATTAGGCATTATAGCACACAACTGTAGCCATGCTACTGTTTTCCTTTCTTCCTGCGCAGTCTTATCCATGAAATTCCAGGAACAAGTACATGAATATCATTCGTTTCTGTCATTGAAAGGCGGAATTATGCGGAATTGCTCTCAAACACAGGTTTTGACGCTATAGCTCTGCTGTCAATTGAGACTTGACAATGCCAGGCGTCATGAAACGCACACCTAGCACTAGCAAACAATCTTGTATCACAGGTTGAAGTTGTCTTGTTCCTTGGAACTGCCGCGGCAATGTGACACAGCCCGCGCTTCTCTGTTCAAGAAGCCAAGGTATTGATGGCAACGAAGAGCAGCCGGTCAAGCAAAGGTGGCAGAAACCATTCCATGAAGTTCTTGACCGCAGAATCTGGGTCCAGTTGAACGGCAATCTTCGCAGCTGGTTGCTCTTTGGCAGTGTGCAGCACGAAAGGCAAAACATCGTGTAGGATGTGGCCGTACTGCATCTGGTGCGTGACGAAGCCCCGGTGAACCTGGGTGGCTTGACGGTCCTCCTACAGTGAGTAAGTGCCACACGCATGCACACATACGCATAGATAGATTAGATTAGATGAGATTGGATTGGATTGAATCGGATTAGATTGGATTGGATTAGATTGGATTAGATAAATAGGTTGATACATGCGCAAATGCATGCATGTAGTTTGCGACGGATTGCATATTGCCAGTGGCTTCAACAATTGCTTCCAAATATTGCTCATCTTGCAGCTGATCGTTCCAGGTTGGGAAGGGAAATGCGGCTGAACATATACAGCTGCATACAACGGCCCGAAAAGTACGGTCGACGATCATGAATCATCCACCGTTGGTTGATAATCACTACCATAAATGCGGGACACGCGGGGCAATATTGCAAGGACTATGTTCGACCCTTATGGATATTTTTTGCCATCATTGTCACGATTGGTATTGTGCGAATAGGTGTATGTGTGGATATGTCTGAATGTGTTTGTGAGTTTGAATTCATGTGCTGCAAAATGTCAAGCGCTGAGTGCAACGCAAAGTATTGATAATTCTTAGTGGTAATGTAGCTCACCCACTCTCTCTCTCTCTCTCTCTCCATCGCCATTGGATCCAGTCCGCCCCAGCCGTGCTGAGGAGCAAGAAAAAGGGCCAGACTCCAACAAGGAAACATCTCGATTGTTCACTAGTCATTAACCATTATTCGGTACAACAGCAGCAAACATCTAAAAAAATTGCGCCCCGCATGTCCCGCATGGTGGTACTGGTACTTGCAAGAAGCCCGGTCCCATCATCGGATTTTCATACTCCTCACCCCAGCTCGCCAATGGATAAGCATCTACTCCTGTGATTTCTCATGACCCAACAACCCATGTCATATGTGTCTGTCGACTCATGGAAACATGTATAGAAATGCACGTGAAGTATGTGTAAACTTATGCACACACACACACGTACATGAACATGTACTAGTGCTGGCACATAAATATCCTATCCCAATGCGCGCATACTTGCAATTCATTGCACCTATACAACCCTACACATACCACAATTGAAAAAGAACCAGCCAAAAGGTTACAATCTGGCGCCATGAGTCGAACACTGGCCCTGGAAGCCTCTCTGTGCAGGGCTCCCAAGCCCAAATGCTGTCGTTCAGGGGCCTGTAGAAAATCTGCGGCAGTGGCTCGTCAGTGTTGCCTGGACCAAGGCGAAAAGTTTCAGCGGCATGAGCAGTGTGGCCCCAGAACCAGCTGTAAATGATTGCTTTACAAACAGGAGAGAAAAACAAGTCAACAAATCAGACATACACACAATTGCACGCAACACAGTCAACGTGCGCATTTTTGGCTCCAAAATAGCAAACAAAGTTGAGATCACCAAGGTGAACCCAGCTGCCATCAGCAAAAGTCCGATATTCCAAACGGGTCAGTGCATCCGGGGCATTGATGGGCAGGAAGAAAACAAAGCGACCTCCATCAGCAAGCCTCTGAAAGGTGAACGTCCTGCCGCCACAGTCAACGGTTAAGACCAGCACTCAAGTTTCAGAGCTCGAATGCATTTTTGCAAGAGCCAAGACCTGAGCTATTTCCATTAATTAGTAACTGTTGTCATGCCATCCCCCAATTTCAAAGCTTGAGGCACCGTCATGCTCGGAATGAAAAGGACCGGCCAGTCACTCATGCTCATGACTCAGAACTTGAGCAAGGTCCAAGTTCCTGCCGAACCTTGCCCCCTCCCCAATGCCCTTCCTGTTCAAAGGTCTGGTGCTGGTGCGCATGGTCTTATTGGCAAAGTTCTTCCACATTTTGTGATTCTCTTTGTGATGAAACCCTTTCCGGACGCGACGGCCTTCATACCTCGATGCGAAGCGTCAAACACGAAGTTACGAGGCCAACAGATCAGTTGAAAGAAAACCAACCGTTGAAAGGGATCTAAAATGATGTAAATACATGATGAAGATTGTTTATGTGATTTGAAATATGTTTGATGCTGATCGATGATCAAACCAGCGCATGTGCTTCGAGTGTTCAAGCGCTTCGAGTGTGAGGCTTTGGCGTAGGTAGGTCACCAATGACTGGGGGTTCCCATGGGCTGCAACCAGGCACAACCTGGCGCTTTGCAGCTGAGAACAGTCGCTGTTCGCAGCCCAGCAAGCATTCAGAGCGAGGGCCAGGGTCATGGCTCCAGCAGCTGCCATGGCTGACACCAATCATGCCACCAGAACGGTATACCAAAACCATGCTGCCATGTGCTGAATCCCCGCAGGGCTGGGCATGCTGCGTGTGCTATAGATCTAACCGCCCCCATGGACGGAAACATGAGTACACCGATATGCTTGGCTCGTCCATCAAGTTAGCAACATGGCGCCTGGGTAACGGAGGCATTGAGATTGCATGATTGTAATCCACCGACGCTAGGCTCGGAGGAGGAGCCTGTGCTCGCAACAAAAAGGCTGGAATCAGCTGTATGGGAACCATTGTCAGTCATGATTTGCAAATATTGACAAGCCGTCGAACACACATATCTAACCGTCAACTGTTATTTAATGCTATTAACATCATTGATAACTATGATAATCATGCAGTGTCCGTCAATCACTTGCTCCGGGAAAATGCCGGAACACCATGCAACTCCATACTTATGCTCGCATAGGTTTCTTGACATCCACACAGGCAGCTGCAGGGCCGATGCAAGGGGACTGATGTTGCGTGCCCGAACTGCTTCATCAAAACTGGACTTGGTGATGGGATGAGTGTGAAACAACATCCCTCATTTTATCTTATCATTACGGATGGTGCATCTATGCTATCTGCGCGAGATATCGAGATAATAGCTTTCAGTATGATCAACATGGAAAGCAAATTAATCAACAACGAACATGGAACGATAGAGGCGCCACGCATAAATCCACGCACAAATCCATCCAACCCAAACGGAACCCCCCATGGTAGGCAGTCTTCAGGGTGCAAACACATCGCCTAATTTTCGCGACCACCCTCTGATCATCATAATTGATAAAGCATCGGTTTCTCCCGATTTTCGGACCTGGTATCTTTTGGGTGTTGCGTGACCAGGCATGATACCAAAATGCCAAGTCACCTGACATGACACCACATGGCTGTCACACCATTTCCGCTTTTGCTGTGGTCCACCTTACCTCCACGTCACAATTCAACAGGAAAAAAATGCGGCATGGTACGAGTATGGAATTTTACGCCATGCTGAACATCTCACTGGAACCTACTGCCAGACATGGCTGTCAGCCAATGATTTTCGCATGATGAACTTTTGCCAAAACCATGGAACCCATCTCTGCATGTCGCCCTTTTTCTTCCCCGATTCCGGGCTCACATGGGACGATCAGCCGCTGAGACAGGGACACAGGCAAGCACACCCGCCGTTGTTGCGTTCGCAAAGTGATGCATGTCTCAGGGTTTTCATGACCAAAGATTTGAAGTTTGGTCAGGACATTCACTGGGTATACCATAGAGTGATTAATTGCCCATTATCCATTCCAAAGAAAAACGACAGTGCCGCCCCAAGTTATGCAAGAGCCCGGATAAAATCCCGATTTCAGTCTCCAAGTCCAACTTGAGTTTCTTTACGCCGAGAGTACTTTCCTGTGCCCCTGCCTTCTTGAGGATTGGCGGCCGTGCAGCCACTGGCGATTCACATCACCACGGCAAAAAAAATAGGCTTCGCCGCATGGAATGGAATGTGCCATGTGAATCGAATGGAATGGAACCAGCTTCTTCTTTCTTCTGGGTACATTCGGTCGTTAGGTGTCAAGCCGAACATACTGTAGTGTTAAACATGCTGTAGTGTCAGAGCCGAAATAATGCTCTGTTCTCATGCTGTAATGCTTTCTATGGACATGGTTGAGATATTACGCTATCGTGCCACCTCTTTTTTGTTTCATAGCAGCTTCCCCATTCATCCCCTTTGAATAATTCTCTCGCTTCCAGAGTGCATGAACAGCCACCGCTTTGGTCACCCTGCCATTTATCCGCATTCAGCATGTTCACTTCACTACAAGTACTGTTTGGCTGCTTTGTTTGTTTCGTGTCACGAATGCTAGACCGGTAGAATTGAAAGTAAGGGCATTCCATGAAGTTAACGGCCAGATTTTGTGTCGCGTTCATTGTCTAGGTCTTTAAGGCAAGCAGGTTCCTTCGTTTTACGAATTTATAACAGTCGTTTATGTCGTTTGCAAATCTTTTGTCTCAGTCTCTCTTGCTCTCCGCTCTCCGCTCTCTCTCTCTCTCTCTCTCCTGTCTGTCTCTTTGTCTCGCTCGGGCTCAGAAAGTAGGGATACGCCCACACCAGCAAAATACCCGCACATAAAAATCTTGTCATGCAATCACTGATATGTACAACATCGAGAACTGTCATTTGTGGTGGCTGGGCATTTGCATGAGGAGGCCTTTCCAGGCACATTCAACAGCAACATGTCCATTTCAGCAGCGGCGCCATGATCTCATTAGCTGCCCACTCCCCATTGCAGTTCTGCAACGTGGGGATGGTGTCGGTCAGTGAAAACCATTTCTGGCCACTTGCTGCCCGGAAGATTCTGACGATGCTGTCACCTGATGCTGGAGATGACTTCTGTGATTCTGAAATGTGTTGGTGAAGTACTGGCCTATTTATCATAGTTTTTCTGTATTTTTTTCGGCTTAAGACCTGTGTGTCCGTCATGGTGGGGCATGCCAACGAGTGTAGCGCGAGCAAACCTCTGTGCCGCATCCTCTCTCAAACCTCAAGCTAGAAATTTGAGCAATGCTGCCCATCCAAATTCGATGGCAGCCAAAGCATAGGGATCATCCAAATTGTATGTTTCATGTTTAAGTCGGGCCCAGGTTTGAGTATAAATTGATGATCTATCAAGTTTTGGGCTTCCAAATCATTGCAGCAACTCCAGTTCCCCAAAATGGCTGTGGGTCAAACTTCGTTGGCGTCGATTGGATACATTTACGCATGTGAGTGTGAGTAGGTGTGTCTGGATCGCTGGCATTTTGGTGCGCAAACGGGCCCTCATCAGGACCTCCATTCTATCTTGCACCAAAGCGTTCATGTGTTCAAGAAACAGTCTCGTGAGTCTATAGAATGGAGAGACGGGGATACATTAACACAGCAGCCCCCTACACCATACACAAGACCTTGATACGGTACCACCTCAAAAGTGCAGTCTATGGCGGCATCTTTACCAACTATGAAGGTATAAAGTTAAGTTGGGCAATTCAACAAAATACTGTTCAAAGCAATGCCACAATTAGGTGGAACTCAGCTGTACCTAAGTGTGGCTGATGGATTGATAAGGAAAAACATCAAAAAAACCCATGCAATCCCGTGATGCTAGGCTTTTGCTATCAACATATAAACAACGTACCATTCACTCACTTGACAGCATATAATGATAATGATGCCCACCAAAATCCAACAAACATGGAGGGGATACAGATTCAATGATCCTCAATCAATCTCCATCAATTTGCGGCACAGTCAGCTGCTTGAACGCAGCGTTCACCCTGCAGCGCTCCCTATAACAACTGGGGCCGCAGCTCATCGAAAGGTGGTACTGCGTGTGCTGCGTGGCTTAGGCGATGGCGATCCGCGGTTCAAGGCCGTGGTCGTCTGCCGACCTGGGACCAACCAAGCGGACTGAAAGTCGTTGGAGCTATCCACAACCATGGAAGGATACGAAGTGGTCAGATTGATTTTTCATTTTTTGGGGTTTTGAGATGTTTTGAGACTTTGTTTTTGGAAAGTCTTATTGAGTTGCGGGTAAGCTTGAAGGTTCTAGCGGTGAATGGTATGTGTGTGTGTGTGTGTGTCATTTTTGCTTTCGTATAATTAGTCAGCATATGCATGAATGTGCATAAAGACACGCATATACACACATGTATACCCTGCGAATCAAAACCGTTGAAATTTGTAGGGTCAAGGAAGAGACCTTGGGTCTTTTTAGGAAAATCAAAAAACCTCTGGTTTCTTGCACAAACCTCGGTTTTCCCTTGTCAAACCTGTATCAAACCATATTCAACTCGTATTTAACCTGCATTGCACCCTTGCTAACCCCGTATTTTGGTATTGGCTAGGAAAACCTTGGGTTTCCGCCCGAATCCTCGGGTTTTCCAACTGACCCTACGTTTTTTGCGGGTTTTGATTCCTAAGGTCGTATATAGAATATTTATTTGAAAATATCTATCTGCACACCAAAAAAAAACATGCATGCGTTTCTCTGCGTAACTGTGTGTATATACAGGTATCAGTCGTTGTGGCACTTCCACCTATGGCGGCAATGTGTAGGTGAACACCCCGTGCTGCCACCCAACCTGCGCGTATGACTCAGGGCGGATGCTCATAAATTGCCCCCTTCCCCCGCCTGTGCAATGGGGGGTAGGTTGGTTGTTCGTTTTCAGGCACATTGCTGATCAAGATATCAAGAACCTTGGCAGGCCCGTGTCTTGGATTGTCTTGGCATATGGTGCCTGGTGCTTGCTGCTATCCTTCACACAACTAATAGACCCTCCCAGGGAACTTTGGTCAAGAACATTTGCCACAACAATCCATGTGCACCTCACTGCCATCAAGGCACGAGATGCAGCGCCGCTTCCCAAAGCTCCAACAGCCTTGGAGGCTCTGCCCAAAACGCTACTGGACGCTGCCTTGGCCTGGGATTTTCGTGGCGTCACCGGTCGGGTTAAAGCTGCCTGGGACGCCTCCTTTGGTGGCTCCGGCTGCTCCACTGGCGCGTCCTGAAGTGCCTTGGGCTCTGACACGGACCTGGAGCGAAGTCGCTCTACTGGCGCAGGACTTTCACCTGTCAGGCTCAACCTGGGCTCCAGTGCCTTGGGGGTCCCGTTGGCCCCTTGGGAACCACCTTGGGAGCCTTGGGAAGCTCGCGAGGCTTGGGAGGCTCTCTTGGCCAAGCCGGCCATGGTCCTGTCTTCCTCCCGCGGCTTCTCCTTCCCAGCTTCAGCACTTGCTTCAGCTGGATCTGCTTCAGCCGCCGCTGGTCCCCCCCGCTGGTGTTTGCGGATCTGCCACTTCTTGCGGCTGCTTCAAGGCATGCAGAAACTCCTTCCTGGAGTACCGGGAGGCGAGCTGAATACTGTATACACCATCGTGGTTTGGGTGCCCATCAGCAAGAAATGGACGGAACGTGCTACAAACAGAATGACCTTTCACCAACAAGAATTTCATGCCAAGTTTCATGTCAATTAGGCCGTTCTTGTTGACATCAATGGATGCAACAATGTCATCCAGCAAGGCATCCTGAGAAACGCTTGAAAGCCCCACCGGGCGTCATGGTCATTGCCTCATCCCCCCGAAAAAATGACCGGACGATGACTTGAAACCCAATTCATTGGAATTCCAACCTTGAAGTTGCACCATTGAACAAAAATGATAACTTGCCCTCTAATGAACACCAAATCATCACAGAGTTGCGGCAACAGCAACTCACAACTCCCCATACACATGCATGGGAAAGTGCCCAGTCGCCGGCAGATCCTGTCCCGACACCAAGCTTGTGCGGTGGGAATCCAAAGCTTCATGATCCGTTCTTCGAAACCAAGAGGGTCTTGATTGCTGCTGGGCGAAATGGTTTTTTCATGATCAAAACAAATCACATAATATCACACCTACATGCGCATTGCATCCCACAATGCACTGTATACAAACCAAATTCTGCCCACACTTCTCGTGATTCTAGTGCATTGATCAGCCAAAAAAAACTAAGAGATACATACCCAAGAGCTTGATGAAAAACAAGCACTACTCAACTACCTGCAATACCCTGCATGAACTTCGTAGGTATCTGCAGAATGAACTCCTTGCACCGGTGCCCGCCTTGCCCCCACAACCAAGGCGCTGAGACATCCAGGCCCAAGCGCTTCAAGCCCCTGGCCACCTCCTGCGTATCCAGCGCGCCGCTGCTGTCCTTGTCTATGGCTTTGAAAAAGCTACGGCCATCTGTCACCCGCATCCTGGGCACATTCCGAAGCTCTGGGTGGATCTTTGGTGATCCACGGTTTTAACTAGTTTTGACCATCCAAGGTCAGAATGTTGTCCATCGTTGCCAATTTGGATGGGGCTCTACAGCAAGAAAATCACGAGGAATGATGAAACTTTCAGCTACAAATCATCATTTGGGCGGTCGCATCCTTATTTTGGACCGACCCTTTGCTGGAAGGCTAAGCTGCATCTAACGCAACCAAATTGACTAGTCATGCCGATTCTACGGCTGGTAGAGGCAGATTGGTGTTCAGCCAGACCGGCCATTAGGCTGTGAGCAACAACCTTTGAATAATTGATTATCTTAAACATGTGAACGTGCTTCAAGTATGTTGGTTGCTTTCGCGCTTGGGAGATCTTGAGAGTCGGAATGCCTGATATATCTACTAGTCGGTCCAATAAGTTGAGAAGCCAGCTGCAAACGCGTGCCAAGAAAACACTCGACAACCTATCGGTCTGTGGTTCACTAACACAATCCCCAATAGCAACAGACTCAACATGATTTCAACATGAACCAAGTGTTGCTTCCCAAGCATCCCAAGGATGAGTTGAGTGTTGCTTCTCAGTGTGGCATTGATCTGTAGCAAGGCTTCGTAGGCGTTGGTGGCTGGTCCTGAGACCGTTGGCTCCAGTTTGGCCTCGGCCTCCGCCACTTGCCGTACCGCGCGGTTCATGCCCTTCTGCAATTCCTGCAGGCTGACGCTGCCAGACTCGTCGTTGTCCAAGTAGAGCAGAACGGCCTTGAGGTCTGAGGCACTCAAAGTACAACCTCAGGTCTGTGCTCCAAATGCTTGGTGCATGTTGGTGCTGGTGATGGGTCAGGGGCGCACGAGGTCCAAAATCGGAGAGCCTGCTGTGTCCGTCAAACATCTAACAAGTGATACCTTTGAAATATTTCAACTGACCGGAAACACTGGCGCCTCTCTGGTTGGGCTACTGACAATAGATTTGAGCGGCTTGGCCATTAGTTGACATCGGCCATCCCAAAAGAAACATCCGCCTCCACCGCTTAGATTGCGCACTGCTCAAATTGTAATTATACGGATGTGGAGGCGGTGTGAAGTAAGTGTGGCACAATGGAAGCAACCAATAAACAAACCTTGAACTGGTGGGGTGTCAGCAAAATTGCACTCAGATCTGCGTTGTCATGGGCAGGTCATAAATTCACATTCAGTTGACCCATGTTTACACCGTGGTGTAACACGAAGTCAATACTATTTCCCCACTGGGTGGGCACAGAACTGGTCGGAACCCCCACTGGCTTAGGAAAGGCCCGCGTCTACACCAAGCAACCCATGTCCTTCAGGCCTTTCTTCAACTCAGCACGAGATATCTTGCCATCTCGACTGGAGTCCATCTTGTAGAACCAGTCTGTGGTGCGCATCCTCACCGGTTCAACGAAAGGGCATTGACACAAGCAAGACCCAATTTGTCAAACATTGCTGTATGTGCGTGCCGCCTTCTATGAACTGCAACTGCAACCTTTAGGCCTTGCCGGGCAATCTTCCAAAGGATTCTTTGAGCATCCCCACTTCCAAGCATTAGGCCGAAGACTGTTGGCATCGCTGTGCACAGCTTAATGTGGAGTGAAAATTAGGCCAACCCTGTGCTAAATGACTACCCTTCACAAACTTCAATGGCGGCTGGATTGTCACCTGCCCGATGTCCTGAAAATTTGGGATAACTTGATTCATCATCCATAACCATTGTGAACCTATCATTTCCCAGCCACTACTTAATCTACCATTATCTAGCATCATCCATTGTTGAGAACCTGCCATTGATCCACCATTCACCATGCTCCTGGAAGATGAAAGCTGCTCATGGATCATCTTCAACGCTTTGGTGGCATCTTCTTCACTCCCTGCTTGGATCACACGCTTCTCCTGGCAAATGTGGCATCAAATTCTGTCACAAGGTGCTCCATAACGAAGAGACACACACGCAGCGGCACTTCATTTCATCAAACATTTCATTGGGCATCATCATTGACATACACATGGGTAGCAACCGTGGCTAATCCATCGAATTGATATGAACTAACCAGCTCATCTTGATGGACTGGGAGGCACCGACTTGCTAGAGAGGACTGGCTCCCGGGCAAGTCATCGCTCCTTCTTCTCTTCGGGCTTCGCCAGCAGCAGCTCCGGATTTTGCAATGCCTTCACGAACTCCTCTTTGTCGATCAGCCCGCTGTCATTCTTATCCTTGGGGTCAACACAGGTTGTTACACGTTGTTACAAACAAAAGTTAGGTTAGGTGTGTATATATATATATAGAATATATAGTCACTTGTTGGCTGTTGCTTGTGGGCTATCTGGGCCTGCAAAGGTTAAACCTGATGATTGTTCAATACAGGCGATGGCTATTGCACTCAAACAGTGTTCGTGGCTCATGACTATTTTCCCACAACCCTGCCTAGGGTGAAGATCCTCAGATCTTTGTTCTGTGCATTCAGGGCTTGATATGGCTTGACAACAGCTTGACAGGCTTCGGCCATGGCACAATGCAGCCCACCAGTTCCTTCATCAAACCTTCGCTTTCAACCTTGGCCGCCCAAATCACCAGTGGCCCCCCACCTTGCCGGTGGCTGCTTTCATTTCCCTTTCATGCTGCGACAAATGTGGCTGAAATGGATCAATTGGCTGTACAAAACTTCGCCAAACTCACTCAAGTGGCTGCCTCTTGCCTCATCAATCCAAATTGCACGTCTGAAACATAGTGAAACAACACTGAGGTCCTGAAACCTAAAATTTCTTCATCAAATCAGTGAGATTTGACACCCCAAAAATCGTAAAGGATCTAAGACCCAGCTTACAGACTGAGACAGGAGGCTGTGATGCCCAGCTTCAGCAAACCACGGGCCAGCTCTGCAACGTCCAACTCACCACCTTGGTTACTGGGGAGACTTTCTTGCCGAAGGCAATTCTATTGCGGATTACCATTCTTTACATCACTTTGTTGGCCACTGGTGGTTCATCCCCAATATGCAGTTGGCTACAATCCATAATCCCCTAGTTTTGTTGGTTACTATCCCCCATGATCAACCATCAATGTCCATTAAAACCATGCTTGGCCACTGCCAACAGCACTGCTGAACCATTGGGCAAATCCCATCGCGACCAGTCCAAGGCTCTGTTGTCCTTGTCAATGGCCCGGAAGAAGCTGCGGCTATCGGTGACACGGTTGCCAAAAATCATCTGAGTTCCTGCCAGCATGGACTCGATTTCAGGCCATGGTCCATGTCAAACAAACAATGGATCCATGGCAACGTTCATGCATTGGGAAGGCTTATAAGGGTGACAGCCAAGTTCTAAATGTTGTTGATTGCGGTCGCATCCCGGGCAGGCGAAGTTGTTTTCTCCAATAGAAATCGTCTAAGATTTGAGCCATGCCCTTCCGTGGAGCTCCCACCTGAGTATAGAGCTTTGTTGATTTCTTTCAACAGCTCGTACTCGGGCAAGCGCTTCGGATCAATCTTCCCCTCCTGTGCAGGGAGGCGAAGTGTGAAGATGACGGGCAGCTTGGGAATCACCAGCTGCAGTCATGTGTCTTTGCGAGCAAAAATTCCACCCTTGCGGCTATTTATGTAATGGTATGCAACTGATATGCTGCCGGACAATGGTCGGCAAACTGTGGTAAGCTGGTGCTATGGCGTGATCCATCCCCGAATCTACCCTCTGACTCTAAGCACTTTGACTGACCATGGCCTGGCTCCCTGCTGTGAATGGAATTGCACCAAGTGGATCCAAGTAGGTCGTTGCAGTGAAACCGGGCAACCGGTTTCATGAAAAACAAATGGTTTCAAGGGTTTCCTCAGTACTTTAGCTTCCCGTTTGGGTATAGGGATGCAGTACTAACCATCATTCCGGTTCTGAATACTTACAGTATCTGTGGTTGGTAAAACTGATGAGTCATACATCCAAAAGCCCCATGCCTGAAGTGCCATCGGCTTCCATCGGCAAAATTGATGTTAATAGGAGGTTTCTTGTGCAAAAAAAGCACCCGTGAGCAATGCAACAAGCAAATATCAACCCCTTCAGCTGAAATGGCCATTGAAATTGAACCATCCCTAAAACATAAGATGAAAATAATGCTACTGAACACCATGAGTGTAAACACTGAATGCCAACAAATATCAAGAATGCTGAGTAGTTGTTGGGGCGCACTGATCAAATAATAGGCCCTGCCTGGTAATTTTCCCCATGGCACCAGTGGCCAGCGCCAGATCCATGGCCCGTCGCCTTGTCGGGATTGGATGCTCTGATGGCCTCCTTGATGCCTCGGTCCAATTCCTTGAGCGAAATGGTGGCTTCGCTGTCTCCTTGGTGGCTGTGCTGAAGGCTGGATCTCAAGAGCCCGGAACCAACCCATGGAGGGCTCAATGCTTCGGAGTCGATATTTCCACATGAGCTCAGCCACAACATGGCTGCCCTCCGTCGAATGCTATTTTGTTTTGACCACAGTTCAGCTGTGGCTGCTTGGAATGATGTACCATGGCTATTTGCAAAAGCCATCAATAGCTACCCATTGCTTCGAGTGGCCAGCGCAAGGCTGTGGGCACGGAGCATCTCTATCTCTCTCTCCCTCGTCACCGCCATCCCATTCACCAAAGTTTGGTGGTCCAGCAAAATGGAGAGACTCGGGCATGAACAAGAGAAAACCATCGTCCACTTTTTTCCTCAATCAACCATGGAAGAATCTGAATAATCTCTACATATTCACGCCGCACTTATCAATCGTCAATGTGTTAAGGTTCGTTAAATAAAATGCCAAGATCAAACTCAGGCCCGCTCCCAACCGAGCAACCGGAACAATCAAAATCGGCCAAAGGCCAAAAACATCCAAAAACAAACCCTAGCAGACTGAAATGGTCTCCTTATTATACCCCCAAGTGGAAGAGTCTTGCTTGACAGTACACCAAGAAGGGCTTAACCACTGCCTTTGCTCACCCTCGCTGCGCGCTATCCAAGATGCGGTCCAGGTATCCTCAGCTGCACAGCGGTGCGCCACGGGTTGCGTCCATCGTTGATGGCAGTATTTACTCTGAATCTCACCTCAACAAAAATCTTACAAACAAAGTCTGCAAAAAAAATGTAACTTAAAAAAGCAATGGGTGTGTGCCTCCCTCTCTTTCCGTCAATGCCCCCCTTAGCCAACAAATGCCGTGGTGCCACTCAGAGCCACTGTGATACGCTGCAGCCGGAAGTCCCATCAGCGCTTTGAAGGACGGCGGGTCGATCTTCACTCCCATCTCAGCCAGACCCTTTCGGAGTTCGCCTGGCCATCGCTGCTCAAAGATTTTGCTGCCCATCTTTGAGTATCAACACATGAGCCTACATATGATAGTCTAAAAATCATAGCAAACAACATGATCGATATATACTATAAATATCTATAGATCAAAATCATGTTCTTGTTTTAAATTGCCGGGGGATGGCTTGCTAGCCCGCTTCCCTATGCTCAAACACGAAGGCTATTCTGTACGGACTTTTGGTCTAGCGAAAGATCCCAACCGTCATTTGGAGTTTTCGTCCAAGAAGCTCTTGCCGATTGAGCCATCACCACCTCGGACTAGCACCGTTTGGTGGATTGGTGAAGGCCATGATGAAATGTGACATCTTGTGCTCCTGGAATGTGCTTCGGGAGTTGAACAGTGGATGTGGCATCTCATACCCTCAGGATCCTGAGACTGCCATGTCTTGTACTGAGGCTGCTGCTTTTGTCGAATTGGCGGAACAAATCCTGAGCATTGAGTGGCGAGAGATGGTGATAGGGACTTCAGAATAAGTGTCACAGAACGAAGCAGCACGTCACAGAATAGCGTGTTACAATGATCCGGTGATGATGGCCAGGACGACCATCATGGTGGCAGCCTCTGACGCGACTACCAACATCAACCAACTAATACCGGGGCATAGGAAATGATCTGATCATCCAAATTCACTGTTGGCCAATGTGTCGCACCCGACCCATAAATCTCTACGCCCGGGCACGATGGTTCTTTGCCCTTTCTCCATCTTCTCGTGGATCAATCGTAACGCTTCCAGGGGCTCCACTGATAGACCTCGAGGTGTTGTTGCTGGAAGCCCGCTGGGTCCAAATACAGGATTCTCACGTACTTATATAGACATCAGGGAGACCAGCATCAACTACAGCATCATGGCAACAATCATTCAAACTTACCCCTTGTTGATTATCAAAGAACACTCTTACAGTATCAATCACCATGCTTAACCAGTGCTAGCCATCCACCAAAAACGGACAGAAACATCTGCCCACCAGTATGAATCATCATCATAGCAGTGCCAAGCAGCCGCACTTCACCATTTTCCATGATCAATCATCACATATCATCAGTACTCCTTGTTCAGCCCCACTGATCGCCAGCATGGCCCTTGTCTTACCAGGGCCACCCCTGGGTACCAGGGACTCTGAGGTGCCCGCCAGCGGACGCAGCGGGCGCAGCGCTGGGGGACTCCTCCTTCGCGCTTTGCAACTGTGAAGTCCTGGCAGAGGATGGGAACAGGGGTCACTTCAGTGATGAAGTCAATGATGGTTAGGCTAATGACAGCTAGAATCATGCTTGATCAGGGTTAACTATGGGCAATGACGACTAATGATGCTTGATGAATCTTGATGATCATTAATTGTATGAACGATCGAATCATATCGAATCATGATGGCTGAGGAGTAATGATAAACAATCATGCTGGTTGATGATAGTGGATGGTTGATGGAGGTTTCTCTCCGATCTGTTTTGAATGGACGGACCTCTTGGATGTGTCCAACACATCGGCAACCGTTACACCGCATGCGCTGGCTGCACCTGGGCCGTGGGCTGTTGCTGAGACTCCCTCTGGCAGACATCCTGGCGTGGCACCCGCCGTTGAAACGTGGCCAAAGCCATGGTTGAGAAGCAATGGTTACTGTAACTTAGATATATCCATTACCACTAGAACTTATATAGCTAAATCCATTAGCACCAACGAAAACTAATGGATGCTGATTGTTGATAAACTTGTTACCCTCTGGTAATATAGCTGGATATCCACCAAGGCAAAGGCGTTTAATGTGTCATCTATGGCAGCAGCCCTCAGAAGTGATATCGGATGATCAAACAACTAATTGAGCGTTTTAACCCAAATATTTGAGCTACCAATTAGATTTGTAGTATTATTTTCAAAATTGGCTTATTAACAATAGGGAACCCCCAAATAATCCTTTATTAACATTCATTGCCAAGACACCAGCCATTTTGGGGGTTCCCTATTGCAAGAAACACCAAATTAGTGACGGATGCTTTCGGCTGCTACTTCGTTCTGAAAAAGGTGCCGGTTGCACTCATGAAAGGACGACCAGGCACACCAATGCTCGCCATAATTTTAACAACAACGTCAATGGCCGCAACAAGAAGCAAAACCCCAAACGGCAGTAGCAAATTTAAAGTCACAAGCTACTCATTGGTACATCTGCCTATTTGTCCTTTCTTTCAAGCGCTTTGTTGTGAATCTGCCCTTGTCGGTCCTTGGACTCGAGCTTCTTTGCGCGTCTTTCAAGGAGCTCCTGGCGAACCGTGACCAGAGAAACAGGTTGTGAACGTTGAAAGAGCTGTTGCAACAACCATGAATGGCCCAATTCGCCACCAGAATAACATGATTCACCATAATCAACTGTAAAGGCTTGGCATCTCTAACCACCAGGAACCATCAGTAAGCATTGTGTTAATGATTGCTGATCACAGCACCACCACATTGGCAAACATTCATGAGACTTTTGCGGAGATCAACCCTGTGCCCGTCCTCCCCAAACCTATGCCACTTGCCGCACCACTCAGGGATCCACCGCGACCCTCTGGACCTTAGGACATGCTTAGTGCATTCACTGCAGAACTGGATCGTCATTTTATGGGCGCTCTGCTCCCTGTAGGCATCTTTTACCCCTAGAAACGGCCTGAAACTACCATCGAGCTCACGGTCACTGGCTTCGAGAACTGCTAGTGGCTTGCTAGTGATAAGCTTGATGTACCGGTAGCTCTCTAGATCCCCACACAAGTAAAAATCCGCGAAATACAAAGACTGGTGAACAACAATCAGCTCTGAACTATTGCGCTTCCTGCAGGGTGCTGCCAGTGCTGCCCTACCCCCAAAGAATCTGCGTGAACATGTGACAAATCATTTTTCACCATTCGTGGCTGCTACATCCTGACCATCGAGACCTCCCAAACACTCATCCGAACACAATTATCCACCTACTTATTCATCATTACCCTCCGGTAAACTCATGCATTTTCCATGGCCAAAGGGTATTGGCAAGATTCTGGATACAGCTTTCATGGATTTTCCGATCAAAAATGGTGGATTACCAAAGGGTAACCATCTGTGTTTCGAGGAGCTGGATCCAGCTAAGCTGGAAGCCGACTCGCCGAGGTGAACAGCAGGAGTCTAAGGCCCCGTCCGAAGGGGCTACGTCGGGAAGCCGAGGTTTGCGCCTTGGTGGACCGATGCTGGTTGGTGGCTGCTGCTGGGCCGATGACCGAAAGTGATTGGTGGTTTCAACCAACCATTGGTTGATAATGAATTACTATATAGGGAAAACACATTGAAACATGATTACTAGTCAATCAAGCCATCTAGCTGTTAATACCAAGGGCAATAAACAAAGTTTAAAACCACCAGCCAGACAATCCCATTGCACCAAATGCCCAACAACACGGAGCCAACTCTTTTTTCAGACTCCCAAACTCTGGCTGTACTGAGCTGGGACTCTGCCCTAAGAACCCTACAATGGTCCAGGATGAAAGCACTGTTTGTGTCTATCCGTCTGTGGCTGCACCTCCTGCGCCAGCAAAGCCAGGCCGATCCACTGACATCATTCGCACTTTGTGCTCTCACCTGATCCTCCCCTACCCTTTGAGCTCCTGTTCAAAAGCTCGCAAAGCTTCTTCGATCTCATCGATCCTGTGCGTGCCATCCACCGGTGCGGACTTTAACTCCAGGTAATTTCCGCGAAAGACATAGAATCGGAACGGCCATGGCGCGAAATGGTGGAGAAAGGCATCCTCGATGCCATCAACCGCCATGGGCCATGAGAGATGGCAGCTCCGCTGGAATTCTCTCGCTGTCTGCACCCGTTGCGATGTGCTTTGAGGTTCCCATACCTTGGGTCCATCAATGGGCCATACGTCTGTGGCATGGGCTTCGCGGATGTAAACACACAAGAAGCGAAGCTGTTTCTGATGAAGTCTCCTGGCGCTTAAGTCATTCAGCACATGGATGGCAGCACGGAATGGAGGTCAGGTCCAAGAGCCAGCACACACAACTGTGAGATCTCCACACCAATCTGTGAGCATGGACTCATTCCCATCCAAACCTACCAAAGGCACATTTGGAAATGCCTGGCCTGGCTGCAACTTGCCGACTTCTGCGAGATTTGCACGTGCATACACGGATAACTTTGCAAATTCTGGGACTGTTGTGTGCGCTGTCTGCATGCGTCTCACAGCAGTCTCGATGCCAACTGAAGATCTGAAACCACTTTGCATGGCAACCTCACGCTGCATGTCACGTACCACATCAAGCCACTCTCCACCTGAAGCCGTACGAGCTTCCATGCGCTCAAGGGTCTCAGGAGCAAAACGTAACTCCTCTTGACGGCGAAGCATCTTTTCCAGCAACGCATCGTCAAGATCAGGGTCCTCTCCAGGGTCTCAGGGCGTAGAATTCGATGCTGCCTTGGACATCCAAAAAGATGTCTCTTCGCCCGCCTTTTCGCTTGAACTCTGCACTGTCTTCAAGCGCTCGAAGAGATACTCTATCCGAGCGGACTCTAGAGCGCCTAGCAGCTCGTCTTGGGAGCAATAGCCCCGAAGGCTGTAAAGACTGCCATCCAAATTCCATGTCTTGCCATCTTCGAACACAACCTTGTCTGAGAGCACTTCAAAGCCCCGACGGCCCGAGATTGGCTCGTACATGCCTCCTCTCAAACGAAGCACTAGATGCAACACAGACTCCTTTTGAATACCATACTTTCCCACGGTCCGTTCGTCATCAAGTACCTTTCCAGCAAAAAGGAGGCGCTGCTGGTCTGGAGGGATTCCTTCCTTTTTTTTGATCTCACACTTCACTTCATCTATGGTGAATATTCTGCTGACACTGATGGGGATCGTTTTGCCTGTGAGCGTTTTGACATACACGTCAAAAAATGGCAAAACAACATCTGGAGAGCCTCCTTCCATTTTCTGAATCTTGCACCTCACTTGATCCACGGTGGTGTCCTTAGGAACCAAACTGCGTTTGCCCGTCATCCTCTTGAGAAAAACCGCATCAAGGTGTGATTTGTTTGAGATCCCAAGGGAAGAAAGAGTCACCTCTTTCGGTAATTCTTTTCCTTGCTCCGTGATCACGACCTTTGACCCTCCAAGCTTGCTTGCTAATTGACGTGCGAGGAAGTCAACCGTGTCAAAAGCGCTGGCTTCCAAAGAGTATGGACCAATGATCACCTCGAAAACCCCCGCAAGTTCTTTGGCCGTTGCCAGCATGGCCTTCTGCTGAAGCTGGATGGCTTCGGCTTGCTGGATCATCCTCAGCAAAGCCTCTTCCTTGGTGCCAAAGGCTTTGTTCTGCAGTGAGGCTCGCAATGCTTCAATGTCCACAATCATGGCGCCGACTAAACGGTGTCCTATGCGATCAAAGTGGGACACGCTTCGATGACCGAGCCAACTAGGCTATTGGGAGCTTGGCCAACTTCACTGGCACCACTGTATGACTTAGCAACCCCCAGAGAGACATGTCTCAGAACCAAATCATCCGCCACAAATCTTGATTGCCAAACCCTAAGCACTCCAAAGCAGTCAACGCACCATACGAAATCAGCTGATTTTTCAATGTGCTGATTTGGCTTCGTTACTGGGCTTCCAGCGGCAGCGGAGCATCCGGGACCTGCAGTTTTCACACGCGTCTGGGATTCTGGGAACGCGTGAGATGGATGCTAGCGTTGAGGATCATTAGGATGACCTCTCCAGGACACTGAATCATCCTACACTTCACATGCAAACAAACACACACACACACACAAAAACAAAAAACAAAGCAACAATAATTCAAATCGTATAATATGATGTGTAAAAATGCGTGTGCATGAAAAGGTATTACGCACAAATACACACATGTTATATATGCTGGTGAAACTGCACCTGTCCATTTATCATTTCCCACAGCTTTCGGCACTAGCTACTTCCCAAATCCTGGGTCACATCAAATCCAGTGCACCCGGACCCCTTTCAATATATAGGTCCCATGGATGTGCCATGTCCCGTAACAATCTACCAGTGATGTTTGATCATTTTTAGACCTAAGAGACCCAGCTGTTTCGCCAGTGGTTGGGCTGAGGCCTGCACCTTGTCCTGAGCCACGGCTGGGAACGGCTTCAGCTTCCAAGCCTCAGCTGCGATGCAGGCGCCATCCATGACATGCGATGCGGTGATCCCGCCGAGACGCTGAATTTCTTTTGCAAACCTCAGCGGGCGACAGTTCTTGACTCTTCTGGCTGGTGGTTGGAAGCGGGGCCAAGCCAGGGGTATCCTGCCCTAGCTGCCCTTTACATCGGGAGCCAGTTGGAGCTACCTGGAGAGCCCGTTCACCAAATGGGAGTCATGGAACGAACACTGACCAAAGGGGGCTCGAAATGGCGCAGTTATTCTTTGGCAACCTACAGTTTGGGGTTCATAGAAAGGGGACGCTTTGAGTTGCCATGGAAGCACCTCGAAATAGAAAAGCATGGCAGCTGTGGATGTGATCCACGACTGGGACCGACATTGCGTATAATCAAACACGCTGCTTCATGTCTCACAAGATTCCATGCAAGAATGATGAACATGATTAGAAAGAAATGTGCATGCTCTTGGTCTTCATGATCAGACCATTGAACACTTGACCACGACTATACTAAGGACCGCATTCATGATAATGGTTGATAACCACTATAGTAAGCAATATCAGCCAATATCCGATGATAACAATGAATCTTAACCACTAACAGTATTAAGTTATGAAGCATTATCAACCACTGCTAAGCCTCAGATCAATGCTGGTCATCACTGCGGCTCCATCCCAGGCGCTTTCTGGATCATGTAGCGCCCGGATGAATTCTGCCAGTTCCTGACGGTAACGACCAAGGATGTTTGGGGAGAAACCTTCAGTCAGTTTGGGGATGCCAAAATTATCATGGAAAAATCATCCCACATGAACCTGTGGTAGCCAGGGAAACCATGTCATTGTCTAATAGTGAGTAGGTGGCTGGGAAAATTTACAGTGAAGCATGTGTTCATATCGGGGTGTTCCCATGAGATTCAAGCGGTGTATCGCAGAATCATTTCCACGATTTAACCAACCCTTGGTTAATATGATGCCATTACTTTGATACTTGTTGGCTCATTGTTGGCCGATATAACTTACCATTGGTGAATCAACCATCAGTTTACCATTCGTATACACTCCTACACTGCTACCCATCAAACTCAAACCAGTTGATTAGTGATTTTAATGATGAACAAAATGCTTCTGATTCATGCTTCACATGATGCCCTCAGTATCCCAGTGATACCCTTTAAAGATCAATGTACCCTTGCTCAACTATCAACCAACCCCGGTACATCATTGGTCAAATGCCAGGCGCACCATGGGGCAACCATCCACCAACCCAGCGTTGAATGGCGAACATGAGTCCCTTCAGCATCACCCAGCTGGTTAAAATATGTTATAGTAATTTTCCAGCTTAACCAGCGTTGACCAACCCCAACCACTACTCAAGAACGTCAACCAACCTGAAGCAATGCTACCGTGCGAAAAATCTTGCTTAACCCGCTCAACCATGCCTTCCTTAACCACCAACCAACCCCATGACCACCCCCAACCGTTGCGCAGCAGTTAAGCACAGCATCGATCTTCCCATTTTCGTTGCTGTCCATGGCATCCGTCAGTTGCTGCAGCACCTCATCTGACCTCGGGACGCCGTCTGTAGCCACCACTGCGTAAGCATACCGTGGAACCAGGCATGCCAGGCAGAGCGCTCAGAAATGAAAAATGCTTGTACTTGATCTAACCTGATATTTTCAGGCTTGTAATTGATCTAAGCTGATTTTGATTGATGCTTGTAATGAATCTGATTAACATCAGTAACAGCAGTTGATTTGATCTATATGGATGCTGTCGATCTATGGCTCTCGGTATATACATAAATATCATAAATATATATATATATATATCGTAAACATGTTTGTTAATTTAAACATATTTACACATCTATAAATCGTAAAAAGAATTAAGTATCTATCTCATACTGATATATACATATGATAAAGATTTATTGACTTTTTTAAGATGATGTAATTGTAACTCAATGTAAATCGCACGCTATGGATGGTGACGTTGGGGGCAATTGATCCAAATGGATCAAACCTTTCAGCCATCAACCACGACCCAACCGTGAAAGAATCATTTTCCTCACAGAATCCATCCGTCATGTTTTTGTGGGGAACACTGACGAAAAAAAACTGCACAAATCACTTTGTGCTTGAAACAAAGCGTTTCAGCGATCAGCTATCACAAGGTCTTGCTAGCACTTGGCAGCAACTTAACAGAGTTTAAGCAATGCTTTTTGAGGCCCACTGTGATGATGCCCGTACGACAAAACGGGGAATGGAATGCGTTCCTTGCCAAAAGCCTTTTGAACAAAACGGCATGAAGCAATTCATAGCCTTGATCTGAACTCACCAAGTGAACTTAATATGAGTTCCTCCATGCAGCCGCTGCAGTAGCGTCCCGTGAAGCAATGTTCCCATTCTTCATCTGCGCCGCACCCGCTTGCTTTTTGAGATTCTCTACAGCCAGGCATCTGAAGTGGAACATCCAGCATTATAAATGTTTAATCTACCAAGAAAAAGGTCGACTTTACCAGTTAATTTCAATGGGATTATGATTTGAACGATGATCATAAACATTTGCCGGATTTTCTCATGCTGATACTCTCCATCGCCGTGCCTCCGCTGATACATGGTTTTCCATTTTTTCTACTGTTTTTCACTTCCAAATGAGTTTTCCAAATGCAACTGGCTGCTGAGGGACACATCCACTCCCAAACGCCGAAAGCCACGCTGAATCTCGGCTGGGTCCAGGGATCCGCTGCCATCCTTGTCGATGGCTTTGAAGAAACCTGGTGACTTTTGGAGGGCAGCTGAGTCATAACAACTCAATGATCACCATGAAATATAATATGGATGGTTTATATATCATTCTACATGGTTAAACTCTTGGATGATTCGGGGTCACCGGGGTACTCCTATTTTAAGAAACCACCATATAAACGGGGATGCGTGAAAAAAACATAAATAATTAACCACATAACAAGCATCGGATACCCTTAAATAGTCATGTACTAAGCATACACAAAACCCTTTCGGAAAATGTGGAATAATGTGGGACTTGCGAAGGGGATCTCCCAATAAGATCATTAATTACTTTTCACGATCAAATTCCCAGGGGCCAACGCAGGGCCCTAACATGCCTGGAAGCCAAAATCTTGTCTGGGCAGTGGCCGGCATATTGAAATGACTTGAAGATGCCCGAGTTTTGCTCAAAAGTGGGAACCCAAAAAATGAATGGTTCATTATAGTTTATGACTAGAAAAAAATCGAAAAGGCTAATATTGGATGATTGGGGGGTACCCCTATGACTTGAGAAACCCTGCGGTGCTGTGCACTCGAAATCTCATGGCTGCGCAAACCGACTCAGGTCACAAAGCGACGTAACCCCAACTGTTGCCTGCAATCAATGGATCAAACGTGCTGGATATCCCGGACACCACCGACAACTAGCGACTTCATCTGCAGCTTGGTTGCCATGCCCATCATGGATCTTGCGACCATAGACCTGAATTGCGATCGTGCAGGGAGAGGGGGGCCCAACAATAATAACTGTCCTACCATGTCCCACCCAAAATGTACAGAACATGAGGCTCAGTCAGCATCTCAACATGCTTCTGAGGATTTCGTTCAAGTGCTAGGGGTTTTGACCGTCATCTTGGCATCCAAAACGTCTCATGGTGCTGGTGCGATCGGGGGATAACAAAATGTCTGAGGCCGACAAGCAAAAACACACCCTGCATGAAGTATATATGCCACCTGCTTGTCAAACGAGACCGTATCAGCGCGCTCACAATTCACTCACCAAAAAGACCTTGCTGATGCTCGTTGGAAAGAACTGGATCAGCAAACACAAAGCCAAAACCTACAGGATGAATTTCTCATCAAGCCTCCCATCAGCCCTGACTCCTTGGAGGATCCTTGGAGGAATGGCCCCCTCAGCACCGCTCGCCGCCCAGGCGCAGTCATCTTGCCGGCGCGCAGACCGGCGTTGACCTTTTGCAGCACGTCCGCGATGCAGCTATCGCTGGGGCTATCCTGGAAGCCATGGCGGGCTGCGGTGATGGATGCGTTTGGCGGTCATGGGCTAAGGCAACGCGTGGGAACGGTACAAATAGCATAAGCTATTGAACTGGAATAGCTTAACGCCACATATCATTGGATAGAACTGCTTTTTAGCTTTGGTTAATTCAACTTCCTGATTGTTTCACATCTCCAAACTGATCCCGCAAATCAGCATGCGAGGAGACCCTCCACCATGCAGGTAGTGGCAAGGTGCTGCAACTCGATGTCTTGCAGCTTCCAAGGCTTCCAGAGCAGCTTTCTTCACGCGATGCTCGAACTCTTTGACGCTCAGCATGCCCACCCCTGGGGAAGGACACTATTTTTCGCCAGAAGGGGAGCCAGCAAAGGAACCAACTTGGAGGGGGAAGGGGGGTAGACATGCACACACACACACACTACGTAATTCTCATCACCATCATCATCATCATCATCGTCATCATCATCATCAGCATCACCATCATCGTCATCGTCATCATCATCATCATCATCATCATCATCATCGTCATCATCACCATCATCGTCATCGTCATCATCATCATCATCATCATCATCATCATCATCATCATCATCATCATCATCATCGTCATCGTCATCATCACCATCACCGTCATCGTCATCGTCATCGTCATCATCATCATCATCAATCAATCAATCAATCAATCAATCAATCAATCAATCAATCAATCAATCAATCAATCAATCAATCAATCAATCAATCAATCAATCAATCAATCAATCATCATCATCATCATCGTCACCGTCATCGTCAAAAGGGGGTGATCAAGCAAGGTTCCCCCGAATAAAAGGAGGGTTTCAGTTCATGTCCGGGAACTGGTGATAATTACAGCGATTTAGCTTCACAGTGTAGGAGTCCGGGATCAATTGATGTCGGAAATCACCATCTATACTGCACAGGGCATCCTAGAATACCACACAAAGTCAACAAATGGCATGCCTTTGCTGCAACACGTCTACCTGTTTCAACTCGCTGATTTGTAGTCCTCCATCCCTAAGCCGCCCACATTCTCGATCTGAAGTGACATCATCATCTATTGCCACACTGGAAACTGTACAACTAATGAAGAGGCCCACTGTAGGCAGGAAAAACACACCGACCAATATTTCACTACTGGTTGGTGGTTTCAACTTTCAACCCCTATGAAAAACATCAGCCACCTTATGAACATGTTTGATGATCACTAGGGAAAATAACACCTTTAACATCACCAACCAAACTATATCAAACTTGTACCAGAACCCGGTTGACAGTGAGGCTGCCTGTTCAATCTAACCCAGGAGCTTTGCACCAAAAGGTTGGCCTGTCAACAACCTGTCATTCCACTGGTCAAAGTTTACCTAGCACCTGCTCCATTCCAGCTATGTAAAATTCCAGCTAGGGACTACAGCTTTATTCCAGTCACTTGTTAAAGTTTTACTGCTTTATTCCCACAGGCTGCTCCCCAAAGGCAAAAAGAATGCAGGCAAAGCATTCCTCCAACCCAACTGGAAAAAAAAACTACATTTTTCGACAGCCTGAAGTAGGCCACGAATAGTGAGTAGCACCAACCATGTTGAGAGATGTTGAGATTGACCAAAGCGGATATGAAACGAAAAGGAGCAGAAGCAAAAGAATACGAGAGGGAGCGTGAACTCCGAGTATATCCATATTGTGTTTCAAGGAGTAAACTAAAACATGGATATGCAGGCATTCAAAGCCATTTTTCGTAATTAGTCTCCTCACTTTTGATTATCATCCTGGCAATCCATCTTTCATCCACTTTCATGATAAGCCCGCGAGATTGCAAGCAACGTAGCTAAGTAATAAAACGCCCCAGGCACTGTCAACGTCAAGCAGGAAGATCAGCGCATCCAGTTCTTGCTGGCTGATCTCATAGCCGATTTGTTTCAATCCTGCAGTCATGGAGGATGACTGCTGGCGCATCAGTCCTGATACCCTGACATGTCACAACAGAAAAACACAACAACGAAACACATCGGCCGCAATAGGAAAATATGTGGAAATTGCTGCTGACAAGTGCTGGGGGTTAAACATCGTCTTGGCAAGGTTAAACATTGCATTTGCACAAATGACAAGTTTACTCAGGCACTTCATCAAATGCTGGGGTAAACATCAACGTTGGATCTGTAGGGAAACCATTGATAAACTCAGCATAAATCAGCTGCTTTGTGGATGATGATCTTATGGTGGGGCCAGTTTTTGACGACTTCTGAAGGCCTTTGAAACGGGATTGGATCCTGCAGGTTTTGCTAAAAAAATAATAGCCAACAACATTGGCTGATAGAACTTCCTGACTCTCCAGGACCGCCCCCCAGCACCATCCTTGTTGGAGCTCAGCAGGCGTCAAATATGCATCGCTGCTTCCTCAGGTTGCAGGAGCTGACTGCTGGAATCTTGCATGATCTTGGGATGTCTAGTAGCAACTCAGCAGTCACCCTGAGAACGATTACTGATCATGGCCACTGGCAGTATGATCATATGCATCTTGATGTCAGCTGCAAATGCTACGAAGTGTGATGCCTTCTGTGCATCAAACATGCCGGGTCAGCGTGTGCGCGCGCCTGTGTAGCTGGAAGGTTTTCATAAGGCAATCTTTACCCATGTTCCCCGCAAACAAAGACTGGATAGGAAAAACGTGCCAAAAACATGAAAATACTCAAGCATCCAATATATTCCAAACCATGCATCCAGCCGTTTGTCCAGAATTTCCCCTCTACTCATTGTTGTTTTCAACACAAGGATTCCTGCAATGTCTCGCAAACACTCCCAAAGGCCAGCTAGCAGAACCATTGAGAACACGGTTGAAAATGATCGTTGTCTGGATGTGGGCCCAAGATGGAAACCCCGGTGATGGCTAACTCCGCAGAAAGTGAGCTGCAGAATGTCCACCTCTCCAACCAATGCAACCTTTGTTTTTGCTCCTCAACCTCCCGGGCGAGCTTTGTCGCCTGTCATTCTCAGCAACGGGTCACAAGAGTTTGCGTTTCTTCACTGGCTGGGATGGGGGCTTCTCCACCTGGAAGAGATTCTGGACAACTTTGGGGAACTGACCCTTCTTGATCTTGCTTTGGATCGCATCACATTCAGATCCAAACTTACGACATGCTTGCTTCAGCGCGTCCAGCTGCTTGAGGGCTGCATGCTCTGAGATTGCGGGGAAACTTTCTTCAGTGATCATTTTTTGTAGAAGATCTGCGAGGATTGCTACAACAACTTCCACTTGCCAACGATGAGCCAAATCCAATGCTGACAGCACAGTGTGGTAGTCCGGATCACCCTGCGAGGAACAAGTGTAAAGCGCTTCCAAGAACAGAGTGACTGCGCTGCAACTGGTGTCTTTCAATTGGATTTGTTGACTTTTTCCTTCTTTCATGGGCGACCCTAGCATGGCCCGGACTACCGGAGATGCCTCCTGGAGCATGCACGTGTGGGCAGTCACTTGCCCATCGGCAGCTTCGATGGTCACGTCATGCGAAGCTGTTGCATGCAAGCATTTCTCCCAAATCTCAACTATGCCTTCGTCTACAAACAATCTAGGTCTAGTTTGCTTCTCTGACGATGCTCTTGCAATTCTGACTAAGGATTCTTCCAGGAACTTTCGCTCAACTTCCCACTCCTCTTTGCCCTTCAATGCCTTCACCCATGCCTGGATGTAGGATATGAATGAATGTGCATCATAACCGACAGTCAGCCTTTCGTCTGGCTTGATTTTTTTCCACTTCGACCTGCCATGGGCTGAGCCACCACACTGTTGTGAATAACTGGCACCACGTTGGACGAGCCACTCGATATCGTCCAGTTTTTTCAAATGACTCGACTCCGACCAATCACCACAAGAATTGATTGCTTCGATAAGAATCGTAGTTCTTTTAGTGGGGTGTAGCACATGCCAATCAAAGTTTTCTGGGACTGTGCTCTTAATCTCTTTGAACTTCCCCATCTCCAGCAACGCCCAGAAGAGACCAAGGTAACCATCGTTCATTTGAACAACTGACCGTTACTTGTCCGAAATCTCTGAGTACAAGTATGGCAGCCCTGCAAAGCTTGAGCCAAATCAGGGCTTCATTGCAATATGGCTTTGTTTGCTCGTTGGGGGCATGGAGATACCATGAGATACCTCAAGCACGCCAAAATGCTATCAACAAACGGGGGCATTTCAAGACGAACGAAGAATGTGGGCATATTGGGAACATATGGCCATGTCAGGGGGGCTCCATATTTCCACCATTCTGAGCAATTTTCAGAAACATTCTTTGATTCTGATCATGCTTGTGAATAGCTTTGCCAAGTTGGTGCTTTCAACTCATGGCCAGAATGTCACAAAAAGCAATCTCATTTGTGGGGGTGAAGAGCTTGGGAAGCACTGTTTGAAACATTCGCAATCCTCCACCATCGGTTAACCATGGACTAACCACCAAAATCAAGCGACAGCACGCCAATGATGCGTAACCATCTGCTATTTGGTTGCACTAGCCCGTTAAAGGATGTTAAAGGGGCATATGCATAGGGATAACCCTGGCTCTCAACCACTCCCAACCGAGGTATTACCCCTGGCTGCCACCCAACCAACAGCCATCACCAACAGCTCATGGTGCTACCAGTCCCCACGCAACGGGGCAACGTAACGGGACTGCTACCAGTTGGCGATCGAAGAGTTCCAGAAACTCAGTGGTCCGCAGCTTGTTGAGCTCCAGCCGTTCATAGATCGCGACCAAGGCCTTGATAGAACCGCCGGGCAGAGGCCCCAGGGCAGTAGCAATGCTTGAAGCTATTCGACCACAACATTGATTCTTCATGAATTTTCCAAACTATGTCATTCAAAATATTTCAGAATCATTTAAAGGTATTTGCAAGATACTGTCGGCTTTGCCTCAGAACCATGACTTACATGTGACTTTTCATGGGAATCATTCCATCAGAGCACAAACTGGCGGATTGACCTGGCTCCAACCTCTGCCAAATCATCCAATGGAGGTCCCCTACAGCTGACCCCCATGCGCTTCCAACAGTGGTGGAACCAGCCCTTTGATCACCAGGTGCTCAACAGGGTTGTAGAGTCAAGGATAGTACGTTATTCTGATCCCTCGAAAAGTGTACCTTAACCCCTGTTGAACCTGTTGCTAGCTCCCCCCCCTTTTGTTTGTTTGAAATCCCCTCAGTCATGATCTTAACCCCCAAGATGGTCCACCAAAATGCGACCCACCAAACCCCTGGCCAGCGGGATCCACAGGTAAAATCCCCACAATTCCCCTTAGATCCGCTGTAGTAGTGGAGCCACATTGATAAAGGCACCATTGATCTTAACATCATTTAAGCATATCTAACCAGAAATCGCTGGTGGTTTCTGGTGTATGGTGACCAATGCAGGGGGCTGGTACCACAAATCTCCCAATCTACGGCCGGTTCCCCATCTCGCCAAGCGACCGCCGTTGCCGTGATCTCCTTCAAGGCATCCATGAACTCCACCCTTAGCCCACGACGGGTCTGCGCACCCCAAGCTGTCACAGATCGTCACATGGGGATACAGCTTGGGGTGGTTCATGAACCCATGATCATAGAAATGGATCTAAACGTATCATATTTACGCTATAATCACCATGTGATGATTTACAACCTGTATGTAGCTGGGTCCCCCACTACCCATAGCAAATACTAGCAGCTATAATCGAGCGTTCTCAACTAAGCCTAACCATACAATATGTGCGTATGATCATGGTTGACAATACCACTTGGATGTATTCAATGTCCATTTTACATCGATATCACCAAGTGAGATGCATCATCGTATGCGGACCTGTGATGTCTTGGGATTAACAAGGAGTAATCACCAAGGATGACAACCAACTCCCCCTACAGGCCCCAGGATCTCCCACATGCCGCGGTGCTCAATGACGGCATCCTGTCCCGGAGAGGTCGATTGTAGCTCTGCACGGTGCAGTGCACGGGCCAACTCCTTCACATCCTTAGGGATCTGCAGCTGGGTATGGTGAAATGGCTCCACTTGGGATCAAATCACCGGGAAATTCCGTCCGATCCTGGTAAAGTATGGTTCCAACTCCATCCTGAACACCTGCACCAACCTTTGGATCGCTTTGTCATTGGGGAGTTTCCATGTCGACATTGCATCGCTTCCAGCAGGATTTTCCAAGCTTCAAGGCTTCAACATCTTCAACTGAGTTCCCAACGATGAAGCCATTGTGATTGGAATCCATCCTCAGGGGCACAAGACCTGGCTCCAACATCGGACCTCCCAAGAGCCTCTTGGACCTGAATCTGACAGTTCTTCCTGCTGGTGGCTGGGCTTTGGACAATTGCCTTCACGAAGTGAAAGGATGTGAAAGGCCTGTTTGTTTCCATCAACATTGTCAAACATGCCTTTCATAGTGAATAACCCTGCTAATGTAAATCATCACTTATATAATGTCACCATTCCCCTAACCCTGTGCGATTGACTCTTCACTGTGCATTCGGGAAAAACACGAAAGTAAACATGCGCTCACCCAGTACATGCACCAGTCCAAATGCATTATGACACAGCAGCCAAGTTGCATTTCCATCAGGGACCTGACATCATGGTCATCAATCTTGTAGCCAATGCTTTGCAAGGCATTTCCTCATCAAACAAAATGCTGCAAATCATGATCCATGCTGGTCGTCTTTATGCACTCGGGGATTTATCTTCAAAAATCAAACAGTTTGAGTCCAGCTATTCGACTGATTGGTGGTTTCAACCCCTCTGAAAAATATCAGTTGCTCAACATTTCTCAACCAACCAGTCCAAATAGTCCAGATATTTCATGATATCTTTAGACCACCTGCAGGTGCAAGCCTCTGGCAGTTGAAAGGGGTCTCTACCACTTTGGCTTGCCAGATCTGTGCGTGACAATATGTGGGATCATGTGGGATCATGTGGCGCGATTTTTACCCACCGAATCCCAAGAGGTTCAGGATGTCATGCATCTGGATGCCGTTGACATTGGCACATCTCCAGCATCAATCCCCAGGTGGTGCGCCAAGCCACTCAACTCGGCAAATGACCACACCCCGTCTCCGTCCTGGTCATATTGCTTGAACCTGGGCGGACAACCAGGTGCTTCAAGAGATTCCGCTACGTTGCAGAAAGAACACGACTTAAAGCATGTGCCAGTTTTAAATGATTATCCATTTGGGTGGCACATCAAAGACTGAGGGGCGCATGAGCAAGCGCACATTGACCTATTGCAAACATAGGTCCGCCCGGTAATTGAAAAACTTTCCTCTCTGTGAGAAGCGGCCATCTCTGGCAAAAGGGTATTGCTGATGGGTGCGACTGGGCTGACAGAACTCCATTTGCGTACATGATCATTGACCTCGGTAATCATTCTTGCCTGTATGAATTACCGTACCGCTGGTACCAAAACACGCGCCAAAACATGCCAAAACCATATCAGCAATATTTGGGACGCCAATTTCTGCCTCAAGGACCGAGGCTCAATTTCAGGGAAGCTAATGGATACATAATGGATTACCCTAGCCATGTCATGGTGTCAGAACCATCTTAGCACTTGCCCACGGATTAGCAAGAAAACACCGCAGAAGACGGTGTCCATGTAGTATTGGACTCACAGCATCACCAATGATGTACCGACAAAACCATGGCAAGCTGCAATTTTATGACAAATGAACATCATCAGCTTTTGTGCACGCATGTAGGTCAATACCCTCTACCCTGGCTGTCCACATTCCATTAAGAAAAACCCGTGTTCCTTGTCCAACTGGATGTTCGCCAGGCCCAGGCATTTATGATCCCCAGGGATTTCGAACAAATGCATTCAATCTCAGCTGTCAGATCCACCAAACTCCAGGGGCTCCATTCCTGGGCCCTCCATTGAAGTGCTGCCCGGTCAGAGCTTTCCGTAACACGTCAAGCTGCAGAGCAAAGACCCGGAGGTTGGAATCCTGTGCCGCCAGGCACCCCGAAAATGATCATGGAAGGGGCGAACTGGTGCCACCAAAAATACATGGGAACATATGCTTAGTCTCAAAGGTCGGTCAAGGATGCCAAGGCCACAATGGTCATAACAATTCGCTGTTGGGCCAACAGGGCATGGCTCTCCCGTACTTCAATGGGGAACCGAATCAGGAAAAAAAACGCCCTGTGACATCGAAAGCAGCCAATCCCAGTGAGACCCCGCAATGGGTGTCGTGTTAGACGCCATCCTTCGGCACCCGGTGCATCCCGGCACCTTCAAATGCCGAAGCAAGGCCACAACGGCCGGATGCGCTTCCTCCATCTCCAGCGTTTCGTTCAGGTCCTCAAGGCCTAGGACTTGTTTCAATGGACCACCTTGGACACTGGACAGGACATATGAAACACCCTTTGTATCCCCAAATGCTTCATGCTGATTGGCAGCTTTGGGAGCTTATCAATCAGTGTTTAACAATCAAACCTGAACTATCTTCAGTTTAGTTAAACAAATTGATAGCCTCATGCTGATTCATGACGGAACTCATGTTCAACATTGTCAGTTAGAAGCTAGGGATATACAGTAACGTGTTGCTGCACTTCCAGTGCATAGTTTCGCACGCAAGCCCCCCAAATGACAAATACAGTATTCGATGGTTCGCGAACACTCCCCCTGTCCCTGTGGCATTGCTGGCCATGTCGTTCAGCAACCGTGATTAACCATTCTTAACCATCATGAACTACAATAAATCCATAACTCTCATCAAGCATCATCAGCCATCACCAACAATTCTGAACGATCATCCATCACCTATCATTGACCACCATCAACTATCAACCACAAGTGATTAGCCAGAGCTTAATCACCAGATCCGCCCTCAACCCCCGTTGGGCCCAGCTCCCTGTCGCAGCGCAGCTCGCGCCTGCGGCTTTCCTCATGGCTTGTTCCAGCTCTTTGCGCCGCGCAGCTTCGTATTCCGTGGCTTCCAGTGAGACCTGGAAGTCAAGCTGGTGCCAAGGACTGGTGGGAATGACCAACAGGTGCATGACGGGTGAATACCAAGGGTTTGTGGGGATTTGTTGAGGCTGACCTATCGCTCACGGTGAGCTGGTTGAATACTGGTCCAATGATGGTTCATAACGGCTAATGGTGATTACAATGCATGGCTCAGGGTTAACCAATGGTGTCCGACTTGATCCGCCACCACCAGAGAACCATGGCTATTGACGCGCGGCGTTAGACAGGAAGCCTGGCAGCTTGCTGGAACCGGGCTGGTACTGTGGCTTAACCGTGGCTATACGCTATGCATCAAATGATTTCTGGGTTGCCTGGGTATAGGCTGACGTCAAATTCTTAGTCAATTAGCGATATCATTCAGTCCCTTACTATTGGTCCGTTGCTTTTCCTTGCTTGTGCTTTCAAGGTTTCGCTCTTCGTCAAGAACTTAGTTCGCATGGACAGCAATCTCAAAGAATACAAAGTCCGGGCTTGGCTGCAGAAACAAATCAACTCACTTAAATATCGAGTGAGATGAATCAAGACATATAGATCATTGACCCTCTGAACCGCATACAGCTCTCTAAAGGAGTTCGAAACATGAACAATATAATGTTAACCACTTTGATGGGAAACCATGACTTTTGGGGGATACCCCCTATTAATCAACCAAGGGTTAATTACTGCAAGGTTAACATTGATGTGCAAATAATATCGAAACAAGTGCCAACCCATGTCACCCAATTGGATCCAAATGGATGACTAAGAATAGGTGGCATGAAAGCAGTTGAGATTCATTTAAAACCATTGTTGTCTACGGCTCACGTCTGTCAAACATTAATGATATAACCCACGCTCAGCGATTTTCGGCAACTATCGTTGTTTCATCAGTAGGCACTTTGAAACATTTTTAACAATCATAACAATCGATCTACCCCTTGCATACTCACCGATATTCACCCTAAGCAAACAGAAACGAACAGCACTGCTCAACCGAGTTGCAGCCCTGTCCAGTGACACGATGCTCACCGTTCCAAGCTTCTGGGTGTCCAGAAGAGACAGGAGATCTTGGAGTTCCTTGAAGGTCGCTTTGTACCTCAGAATCTTCGGGGAACCACTGGGGAACCATGAGTTGATCACCATTGTTATCAAACACAACCTGTAATTGTAGAGGATTATCTCTAATTATAAAGGATAATCACTAATGATATAGGATAATCATCATCACTAACGCATTTCTTCCCTGGCATTGCTGGTGATTCGACTGGTATAAAGAACCAATGGGTTCTACAGGAGTTGATGTTCATAATGGGTGAGCCAGCGGGCACGAAAGGCGCTTGCAATCACATGTTTGCAATGGGGAACCATCATGGGTTGACAATGGTTGATGGTCAGGAATCAGAGATAAGAACCAGCAGTGCTATTGAAACGCATTGCTGGTTATGCCTAATAGTAATGGCCGCCAAACCCACAACATCGTTAGACATGGCGGATGTTCGCCGCTGCGAAAGCGACTGTGCAAGACACCCCAGGCTCCGCAAACACCTGCCCAACTCCTTGAAGCGCAGCTGTCACTGAGGGTAGCTATGCTGTGACAATGGTTATACAAAGGCTGATGGTTATATAGGATATAGATAGGATATAGACAGGGATGATATGGGATGATAAAACGGTTCTGTAAAGGCCATGGCTAATAATGGCTAATGAAATGATGCATGTCAATCATGGTTGATTCTAAATGAGAGTTATACTCAAAATGATCATGACTGCAACAATAGTGGTTATGATAATCTCAGTTATCAATGATGTTGGTTCTCATGGTTATTAACCCAGCAGAACACAAAATCAGGGCGATAACGACTACTACAAGCCGATAGTGATAGTGGTGAACAGAAAGAATTGAGTTATAATGGAGTCAATCATGATAACAATTGGGAAAGATTGATGCCGGTTGCTGTGATACATCTGTCTGATGTGGGGATACTCAGAGAGCGCGAAAGTGGAAAACTGGTTGTTGGTGTGAACCCCTATGAAATTTTTTGGTCAACCACTTGTTAACAATTACTACATGCAGTAATAAAAAAATCTTGAAACCACCAACCAGCAAGTTTTGCTATTACACCTCAACTAACTGCAAAAAATTGAGGCAAAACCTCCGGACACATGGATTTGTAGCTTCTACTTGTCGGTCTTGGCAGCTTCACAATCGGATGCCCTGCCAGCACTGAAGCTAGTTGAGACTGAAACTGATCTATCCTACTTTTGGGGCAGTGAATGGCATGACAACAGCCAGGAAGATTTTGCATCACCACAATGGCACCGATGCGAAGGAGCAATTCGAACCACCAAGAGAAAAAAACAACCGGCGAATAATGCAAGTATGAGTTTTCTCACTACGCCATCCAGTATGATTCAATGGTTCTGTGCCATACCTTGTTCTTCCCGCAGCAAAGAGAAGGTCCAAATTGGGCAATGGAAATCCCAACATGAAGAGTAGCATCACCGTCTACACAAATATGTCAGTTATAATTGTTCCGATATCAATCAAGCACGATCGACCTGGGTTGGATATTTGATGCCAGGAACGATTTCAATAGGTCCTGTTGCTAAACGAACATTAAACAAACATCAACTGTTGCTACCTGCTGATCAACTGTTGTGATTTCAAGATACTAAATCAACTGTTGCTTCTAACATGCACTGCTTCGCTGCTTCGCTACCCCGCGAAGCGGATTCCAAGTCTCATCCAAGGTGAGGCGACCGTCCGAATCTTGGTCCAGCTGCCTGAAATAGTCCAGGGGTTTCCTCGGCGGCGCTCGCCCAGAGTGGCAACTTGTCCCTCACCCCACGCCTTAAGGCGGAAAGGCAAACCATTCATTCTAAGTACACTGAGGTCAGGGAATGAACATGTGATGAATGGTCAAGAAGGATTATATGGGCCATGGGTCGTGACCATTTACAAGTAAAAAATGGGTAAATGAACATCCCAGCAAAAGCGAGTTTCGTCATTCGGGGGATGTTCACCAGGGGCACGAATTGTGACCCACAGCCATATTACTTTGAAATGCTTGACATACAGTGAATGATGGTCACCAATTAGAAACATTTTTATGACACGGCGTCCGAAAGAAACAGAATGCTGCAGCAGTCACTGATCTAACCTTGTATCCTTCATCTGAAGTCAAAATCTTTATGCACTGCCAGGCGTCACATTGGCCACTTGCAACTGATGATGTATCGCCAACAACGGTGATCCAGCAAAGATCTCTTTGAGCGCTGCATCCACTGATCCTGCAAGTGCTGGCAGCGTTTCAAATCTCAAGCCCTGTGAAAAGCATTATACACATATAGTCAACCAACATCAACCAACCATTTGTGAAGAATTGCAAGGGAAATCAATTAAAAAATGTTTGAAGCCACCAGCTAGTAATGCATGCCCTAATGCACGCATGCATGGTAGGCGGGCATGTGTAGTGCCGTCCCAGGAAAATGGCAATGATGGTGATTCCCCTGCTACGAACACCTGTGTTGTTCTTGGTGCGTAGGGCATCCAGCATACACACACACAAACACATTACATACATGAAGGAAAAAACATGGTAATTACATTCCTTGGTGCATTTTTGTGGGCTCCGTTAGAGAGGTGATATGAAGTACCGTTGCCACAATGTAATGATCTTATGATTTCGGCATAGATAAAGACTAGAGTAAAGAAATTTGCAGTATGGTTGATGATAGTTCGACTATTTCTGCGGTCAAGAAACGGCTTCCATTTTGTAAACCCTAGTGGATGATGCCTATCAGTTGCCACTACGATGGCATGGTGGCCACCCCCCGTCGTCCTTCCGAGGCTGCACCTTATCGCAAAGGAAGGGCCCAAACAAAAGCCGAACAGAATGATTACTGCAGGCTATTGCAGGGCATAGCGGCATAGCTGATTGAGTAAGTACATGGCCCAGCGATAGTTGTTGATAGCTTATAATGGTTGATTCGAATAGTTCTGGAAGTTAACATTAGCATAGTAATTGAGAGCTAGTTGTATTGTAAGCATTAGCATGCACTAATCAAGCATGGTAAGTAATAATTCATACTGAGTGAAAGTCATTATGTGTCTTGCTATCAGGGCTGTTGATAGCTGCTGATTTGTGAAGCTTATGGTTTTGCTAACATCGCTGGCTGCACAGCAATAATGCTTAATCATTCGACCAATAAGAGCTGGAATCAGCACTTGTATGGTTCACTATCACCCGTAGTTGGTTGACTCTTCTTGGCTAAAGCTAGCTGCTTTTATAACTACAAGGAGATGTTTTAAGCGCCAGTTGATTAATCATCAGGCAAATACGGAGGTTAATTGACAGTTGGTTAAGCAATCGGGGCGCATGAATAAAACAAGTACAGTATTGTTGATTGCATCTATAGTTACCTATTGGTTACCTTGGGACTGGACTGTGAATAGATTGGCTAAGCCCATCATGAGTTGGAGGTTGAACAACTGTGGGTTAACAGCTGCTTCATTCACAAAATACGTTCATTGTAGGTAAACCAGTCTCTGGACCGACTACCAATTGTTGACCAAGAAGTCAAAGGCCGCGGGAGAATTGCCAAATGCAATGGGGCACGCATCCTCTCAACATACTGACTGCAATCAATTTGGCCTAAAATAGCTCTGTGCAGAGTAGGATGTGGATTGATTTTGCAGCCAAGCGCATTTTACCACTTAGCCAATCCAAACCATTGAAATCATGGAAACGGGTTTGGATGGGTTTGGGTTCCAAAGCGCAGTGGCATGCAAAGCCAGCAATAATCCAACAAGGGCATCAAATCGATGTCAACATGAGCCAGACCTTGAACCGTCGCGAACCATCAAAGCAATGCAAAGCAATCTGTTCGTTTCAGTCGCGGATGGTGATGATTTTTTCAACCTTGCAACCTTGCCAGTTTCCATGTCACCTGATTCTGGAAGACAACATATCACAACTAACAATAATACTACAATACTCGTGCTCCTTCTGACCAAGAAATAAAAGTACCCTTTTGATATCTTGGTTGAAGCGGCGTTCTTCCGACAGCATCACCAAAAAAATCATCAAACCAACACAGCTTGCAGCTAAAAAAGTGTTGCTGAAGCTCACAGCTCGCGGGACGCGTAGCTGTGGACGACGAAGCCCTGGTTGGAGCCGCAGTTTCCACAGCAGTGGGATCGGCCACTGGCGTGGGAGTCTCTTGGGCAGCCCGCTGTGGTAGGTCTTGGTGGGCGATGTCCATCGGAGGCAGCGACAAACCCAGAGTTTCCAAGGCCCGGTCCAGCACTAAGCGGACTTCCTTGGGAGGTGCAGGAGATGCGGCGGATTCGCTGTCTAGACTTCCTGGCCTCTTTTTTGGGAAATCCAAACGCCACCAGATCCACAGAAAAATCTAAGGGATCCTCGAAATTCCTTCAACCAAAGTACAGAATTCTACCTTCCATCACTTGTGCTTGAGCGACCCTCGGGGGGTGTAGGCCAAGGATCATCTCTGGAATGCCCCAACATTGCAAGGTTGAGCTGGCCAGCTTGGCAAATCTCTGCGAAGCTGCTATGACCAACTATCCTTGGCACTGGATGGATTGAAGCAGAAACTGTGGCTACCAACCACGATGCCAGGCTGCTGTTGTCCCCACGATCCAAATTGCGGTACAACCTCCTGCAACTGCAAAATATCCCAAGAAAAATATCAGTTCCAAAAACTAAACTGTCCAAACAAGCTACACCCAGAATTTGACAGAACCAGAAAACCATACCGTACCTAGGAGAGGAATATCATTGAAATCCTTGGCTTCGCGAGCTGGACAGCCACGAGATCCATGGCTGAAGCAGGTGCAGGAAGAGCCACCCTGCTGATGGACACATGTTTGTCCTCCTGATTTTGGACCCCTAAGGGATGCTACATGGCTGCAAAAGGTTATGTACTTGGATCTTGTATCCAAATGTTTGGTATCGCACACTCACACGCATAAAAAATCCATATCATTCCTGGGTTTTGCCAGAGATTGGCTGGCCTTCTTTATGATGCCCAATTGGGGCAATTGCCCAGCCACTGGTTCTTGCCTGAACAGCCGGCTTCGACCATGCAGGACCGCCTGCTGAAAATACTTAGATGTTCTTGAGCAGGCATTCGCATACTTCCCTGACGGCCAAACCATCCCAAAAAGCGTCCCAGGGACCAACATGTTTTTGCTTCTCTTTTTCTCAGCGGCATGCTACCAATGCCACCGGGCTTACTTCAGTAGAATACTACTCTGATGTACAAAATTGCAGCCTAATCTATCACCTGAGGTTCCCACAGCAGCCCGATAGATCACTCCCACTTCTTCCGACCTAAGACTCCCAAGCCGCCAAGAGTCTTCTCACAGAATGCCGCATGCCCGCGAAAAGCTGCGCAGTGCAAAGCTGTCAAACAGTCACAATCCTCGGATCATCACATGTCCCAAAGACAGGGAGGAAGGCACAAAAAGCATGGGGAGGCGTGGTGTGTATGCAGCTACGCCCGTTGTCAGTACTCCTGGCTGTCATGTGACAGAGCTGTGGAGGATCTAGATCTGATCCGAAAACATGGACGAACAATTGCAGATAGTTTCTTGGCCAAGGTCAAAAGGGCTGTGGATCTAAATTGTCCACAATTATTCGACGACAAATCCACAGCACCCACTGGGCATCACATGTTCCAAGGCAGGGAAAACATGGGAAAACACCATGACGCCGATGCAGTTGAGAATCTTGAGCCCAAACCTGAGAGAACCACAGCGGATGGCGGTTGGGAGGTGATTTGGAGGTTGGCTGCTACGAATCTTGTTAGGGTGGCTGCGGGCCAAGGGCCCCGTACGTACCCCTGGCTGTTCACACCTAAAGGCCACAACCACACTAGTCTTTGGAGCATCTTTGGTGGGATGTGAACTACTATACCCCTTTTGTAGGGTTTGCTAATGACTCATGCCCACATATGAAATAGGGATCAAGAGGGATACAACCATGGAGGCTATGATTGCTTTTCAAGTAACATCGAATGATGGCCTCTGGTGATGCCCAGTTCTGGGATGAGTTGATGATTCCAACCAAGTCCTGGTAGCATGCAGGTAGCGCCCTGCATTAGGTCCAAGTTCCTCACTGCTCCGTGTTTGTCTCTCACTTGGGCCTGTTTTTTCGATCCCAGTGAACAAAAGTCAGGCGCTGGCTGCCGATAGCGGCCCAACACGTCCAAAGTGGGGTGCCCTGAAAAGAAGAAAACATCTTGTATGTGTGGATGTTTGGTGTGTGAGTGTGTGTGTGTGTGTGTCTGCTTCTGTGTTGGCCGGAACCCTCAAATGGCTTTGAATGGTTAATAATCCCGTGGAAACATGGAAACTGACCATTGCAGTGACTTGAATCCTTTCTGTTTTTTCTTTTTACCCGGGCATCTCAGGATTACTGGATTGCCACTTCAATGGGAGCACAGCCAGGCATTCACGGGGATTGAGGAGCAAGTGACTTCGCTCAAGTTGCTGACATCTTTCAGCAACACCTCCGCAACCTGCACGAGCTAAAGGAGGACAGCCAGCAACGATCTCAGGTCAGTGATGGCTTCACCATGAGTTTTGTGCGTTGCACTTCGATGATGCATGGGAACAAGGTCGAGACTTTATCAGTGACCGATTTTGATGTCCCAACCAAAAACAGAAAGATAACGGTTTGACACGATCATGATGGCGGATCGCACATTGGTGGAGCGCTGACATCCAAGATTCGCATGTTCATGGAACATGGTCATTCAGATGGAACACTATCATGGATGTGGAACATTCAAACACTGTGGCGGAGCGCTTCTGCGATGAAACAATGTCACTGTGGTACACCATTGCGGTCGTGGTCGTACGGTATTGATGGAACGGAAACATTGTGGTGAAGCAATGCCATGGGTAGTGGAGCATTTTGTGGTGGAGCAGTGAGTTCTGCAGCATGCACATCAACCATACCCGATCCCGACGAGCGTGCTGTTTGTTCCACAGGTCACCCCTTCCAAAGGAGTGAAATATCATGAGTTACCCCAAGCCCCCCACTGCCATTTTGTGTCAAGCACTGCATTCCTCTAGAGGATCAGTCAGCCCAAGCTTCACTGCATTGATCACCCCTTCCCGAACCACCGCCGCCATGCCATGCCATGCCATGCCATGCCATCAGTCAACCTGGCCTCCTCGTGCCCACCACGCGCTGCATAGTGCATGGCTGTACGTCCGAAGCAGTCCAAACTGGCGCGGGTCCCGGTGAATTCAGAATGTTCCAAAAGAACTGCACAAACCTCGGTCGAAAGGGTGGCCACATGCAGGGTGTCAGGCAAGATCCTGTTGTGAGTACGAAACAGGGTGTGAGGAGAATTTCCGTGGCTTTCTTGTGCGGTTTCCACGCTGTTCTTTCAGAGACGTGATGAATGAAAATCTGGGGCGGGTTCCTCCAAAGTGTTTGGCAACCAGGTATCTTGATAATCCTGGAAATTCGGCAAGGGACATCTCTGTTGACACCAGGGTCATCCAGGGTCTGTGCACCTGTATCCTGTGACCATGACTACATTGCCAAACATGAGAGCACACAAAAGTCAAAACTGTTGACAGGTGTGGATTTTCCTGCGTCCTTTTTCTATTGCCATTTAGGAGAATGAAAACGAGAAAAATTGGATTCCTATCCAAAATTGAGGGAATCATTAGATTTTTGAATCTTCCCCTTGGCTTTTGCAGTGTCAAGTGTCTTCCTCATGTCCCGCAGCCGCGGCATGGTGGAGTGCAGTCTGACCGTCGCAATCAACGGCACTCGCAGAGGTGAAAAGTCCTGACCCACAGAGACCCTGCTGGGAAGCCCCAAGTGTTGGATCCCTCAGCAGAACTCGTTTCACGGACTGAAGGAGGAGACAAGTCATAGGTAGATACATCGCCTTCAAATCTACAACATACTCGAATGGGAGCATGTATAGTGTCTATACTTGCCGGACAACCAAAGCAACCAATCGACCAAGGAACCAACCAAGCAACCGACCAGACATACCAAGCGGCTGTGGTTCAACAGGATCCGGCAGAGATCTGCATGTCCAGCCCTCGCTGCCATATGTAAAGCCTCGCTGACAGCCGCTTGGGACATCCAAGGATGAGTGGCTTGCAGGATTTGGCCAGGTGACTTTGAGGAGTTTATAACACATAAAGTAACTGAAAAATCACAATAGCTCAACATGAGATATCAAAACGCCCGATCTGACTCAACGTTGATTCAATTGTTTCATTTTGCTGCTCTAACTCTGTAATTTCGTGTCCATTGAACTATTTTTTGGTGATGGCAATGAGCGGAAATAGTCCGGATTTGTTAAAACTATCAAACATCCACGAAAAACTTTTGCCACTACAGTAACCATGAATATCAAGCATTAATTAGGTCTGGAAAACATATAAATATAACTATAACATATTATAACCTTGACATGCAACCTGGGAAACACTTGTTCAAACTGGAAGACACTTGTTCAAAAATTGAAAGCGCATACACACATGCAAAGCCGCACGCGCACAAACAAAAACACACAGACTCTCAAACTTTGTCTCACACTTTGACTCTCTCGCCTCTCTCTGTCCCCCTCTCTCTCTTCGTCACCCTGTCTCTCTGTGCCCGTGCTCTCTCTCTCTCTCTCTGTCTCTTCGTCACCCTCTCTCCCTCTTTCTCTGTCTGTCTCTGTGTCTTTCTGCTTCTCTCTTTCTATCTCTCACTTCGATCATGACCGGGTTCCAATGGCGCTTTGGGTTGGTAGGCACCCAACCTAATCTCAGCAATTTCCCCATGAAAACCTGGAGCCGAATGAGCTGATGCCATGGAGCTGTTCGCAAATATCGATCCGGGCTATTGATGTAGTGGACGAAATTGGAATGATCCTTGAGCGCTGCCGAGGAGATTCGGGTGGTGGGCACCATTCCCTACAAGCCCTCTCAAAGCCAAGCTCCAATAAACAAACATGAACCTATTTTCAAGGAAATGATCTGCCCTCAAAGAAAATGGAATGCTAAGTACATCCAATTACAGTAATTACCCTATTCAGCAACTATGGGAACTTGCGCTCGGTGTTGCGAGAACGAGCGCCGAGTGTGCAAACTGAGTTAGGACATGAGGACATCATGGCAGCATAACATTCATAACATTCAAAGACCATATATGACCATGATTTTTCTTCTAGTTAGGGGCTTTGGGCAACTTTTGATTTTCAGCGTCCCCATGATGTCTGGCAAAAATTGACCTGTGCAATTGCATCAGGTCCCAGGAAAACACAGCGATGACTGCTGGTACTGGCTATCATGCCGTTATCATGGCCATCATTACTCATGACAAACCACGAATCATGATTCATCATCATTAGGCATTTAGTCAAATTAACGATTGTTAGCCGTTATTGACCACTATTAGCCATCACACCGGCTAATGCCAGGCCTCCCATAGCAACTTTCGAGTCTATCAGGAGCCATAATTAACCACTGCTAAACCATCACAAGCAGTATCATCATAAATAAACATCTAACTAGGTTTGAGCATTAGCCATTATGAGCCATCATTTGCCATCACATAGAATACCTTGGAACGGCACTTGCTAAAGCCACTTTAGTGGCGAATAAGCCAATTTGATCCAATTTGAATCAGCCATCATTTGCCTTACCTAGGTATAACCATCATCAAAACAAGTAACCACTTAGTAGCCACCAGTACCCATTCACCAATCACAACTGGCCATCAACGCAACCAGCCGATCCCTGCGCCCAGCATCCAACAGCATCTCCGTCACCGCCCGGGAGCCCCGGGAGGCGGCGCAATGCAGCGCCGTGCGACCGGTGGAGTCTTTCACGTCCAGCTGCACCTGGGATCACGGGAGATTTTTCCGGGGAAAACCTGGGGGAAACACTCCGACGTCACTCCTCTAGCCTGCTCCTGGCACCCCACCCTCGATACCTGGCTGGCTCCCAAGCAGCCTCTCACGGCCCAGCTCACCCTCCCTCCCAGCACTGCCATGGTCCCCCAGTGCCTTGGCTTCGCTGTTCAGTGCATCGGCGCTGTCGATCAGCATCAAGGCCTGTGACATGAGGACATCACATGGCCCAGCTGAGTTGTCCAAATATATGTGAAGTAGTTATTATTAGCATTTAAAATTTAGTAGCTACAAATGCTATAGCGCTAAATGCAATAGATGTGAGAGATCAAGGATGATCAAAAACATGTAAACAAGTTGCTTTCGATGTAATGAATTTAAGAGCTGAATAGCTAACAAAAGACCTGAATGGACAACCTAAATTCTATGGCTGGCATGTTGGAAAGGCTTGAGCCGCCCCATTCCTTTGCCCCGGGATTCCCAAGACGCAGGGCCCCAGGCTGTTCCAGGGACCCTGCAGTATGCGACCACATACTACGCTAAAGCTTACCCATCACCAACTCACTGTTTTTTTGACCAAGATTGTTCACATGCTTAGCTTGGCTTGGCCTGAACTTGTGTCAAAGACTGGCTTCAATCATCAACTGAAGCTGCTTTCCACTCGACCGTTTGGGTCGCCCATTTCGGCTGGGTTTCGCATGGTTTCCCTATTGCTCACACAAGGCTGGTGCCCCTGGAGAAAAACCCAGCCCATGAGCCACAGCCTCAGTCCCATTGTTAGTCCCACGCCTCGGCTTCCTCTCCAAAGGCCACGGCGTACAGCAAACCCTGCAATTCCTGAGGTTGAAGCTTAGGGTTTTGGCGCTGCTAGGGTCTGTCACATCCATGGATCCCCCTCAATCACCTAGTGCTAGGCATGCTGGGTGACCACGACCTGTACGGTATGCAAATAGGATTTAGGTACAGAAGGCACGATGTTATTCTATGATATTCTATGTTCATTAATTTGCCACCAAAACATGCGTAATTTTTCCCGCCAATGTATGCACTAGTGAGCTACCGTCAATCATGGTATCTGTAAATGCACTGGCTTTTTGGATTCCTTCAATCCAAGACCTTCCCCCAATGGAATGGTGTAGCAATTCGTTGCACGGGGACGGGATAGGTCTGGCGCAGGACCTGCCCCTTAAAGCCCCCCCAATGAGGTCCCAGTGGCCAGCTGGTTGGCAGCTGGAGCTGCAAGCGGGCCCTTCAAGAAGAGTTCCTCGTCATCATCGAACATTCCTCGCACCTCAGGGCGCGCACGAAGCCACCTGCACTCTTTGAGAATGCCAACGACTACAAGACATGTGCTGGAGAAGGAAAAGCCATTCTGATACGGTTTAGACACCATGATTGATCATAAGTGTGCGATTATCGATCATCATCATCATCATCATCATCATCATCATCATCATCATCATCATCATCATCATCATCATCATCATCACCATTATTAGCATTAACATGCACTAACCATAAACCAACCATAAATCAAGCATTGTTAAGTATCATTCACATCATTTCTCACCGGTGTTGATACTCTATTTATTTGGGGACTATCACCCCATGGTTTATCATCCCGCCTCGCTGGGACCATCGTGACCGGCTTCGCGACGCTCCACCAGTGGCGGGGGCAAACGGTATTCCAACCTGCGCAGCCCATGGGTTGCAACCAGGTTGATGGGATCCAGCCTGCTATCCAGGCAGCTACATTACCAGGAAGGAGCTATAAACTTGGACATATATGGTATAGGGTCTGGGCAAAAATTATAAATCTGAAGAGTTATTAGTTATAAAGTAGGTTCATCAGCGTATATAGGTTTATTGATGTTTATTGCATTCAGCCTGCCCATGGCTTTGGATGACAGAAGCTGCAGCTTGAGTGTAGCTTGGATTCAAAGTCTTAAGCACAATGCATCCACTGCAAAAATGAGGGCTAGAAATGCAATCTTCGAATGTAAAACTGCAAAAACGTGTTTTGGCAATAGACCCTCAAACCGCCTACAAATTACACTTCCACCGTTAACCATTACCAACCAGTAGTGATACTCAATTTTTACCAGCGGCTCAAGATGCCCGGAATAACTGCGGTCAAACATTTTGAAGACACAACGTGCTCTGCAAATCCCTTTGCAAACCTCTACTTGGTAGGTTGCTCAAGTCCCTCCAGCATTCCTGCGCTACTGGATCCAAACACTAAAAACTTCTGCCATCGATAATGCTGGTTGGTGCTTGTAAGCAATACAAAAAAAAAACATTGGCTAATCGACTGACTATCCCTGACAAGAAGGCAAAATACAGTGTACCCGGCTATGTTTTCGGAGTTGGGGTATGGGTCCTGGCAATTCTGTCGTTGCTGCTGCCGCCGAGTTGTGTTGTCGCCTTTGCTCCCAATGCTTTCCATACATGGCAAAACTGTCTGGCGCGCTTTGGCTGAGGGGTGCCGGCTTTTGGAAGCTACCTATATATCCTCAAATCCTACATCACCCCAACTCCGTCAATGGCAACCCAAGGTCTGGCCTCTGGACTAAACTCGTCAACTTTGTGACGGTGTCCTTCAAGCCATCAATATCCTCAGTTGTCGAGGACAACATGCACCTGTCCAAAAATGTGACCCTGGTACATTGTGCCCAAATGTGTCCAAAAAATATCTAAAGTCCACAATGCTGCTTGTGCAATCAGTTGGCAAACTTTGACACTAATGTTGGTGAAACAGGGTCCAAATAATAAATATATAATACTTGTACAGTATCTCGTTTTCTTATGATGAGTCTTGGACTTCAATAGAATGACGTGGGCCAACATGCGAAAATCAAGTTGGTGCATCTCCTGCTCATGTGCCAACCTATGAATGTTCAAGTCAAGACTCCCAATGATGTAGGATCATGTAAGGGCTGTAAACCCCGGTCAAACTTGCGTTTTTGAAGAAAACATCACAGGGGGACAAGGACGTGCTCGGGTGTACCCGAACCAGCACGAGAAAAATCTAAATGACAAGGTGCAAAAATCATGTCATCGCCGTACCGAAGTGACATTGTCTGGTGCATTTCCGTGCGTGAATCTTAATGCATGTGATTGCCTATGGCCTATGGAACTCTCTATGTGTGAATGTCTGTTTTTGAACGCTTTGTAGCCCAACACGGCGACCTGAAAATAGAAATTTTGCAGATGGGAATCATCGTCTTTGGATTGGCGCCATCCTGGCTGCACACATCCTGTCAAGGTGAAGCACGTTCAAACACTGCGCCATCCTACGCCCAAATGTCTGCCAAAATTACTTTATTTCTTGCCTCGTCTCTCTCGTCGCTTAATTCTTTCCCCGTATTTAGTGTTCTCGCTCGTTAATTCTCATTTGTAAAATAAGGGCTAGTCCTCGTTATTTTTCTGGGCTGGAATTAGTCACATCCATGATTTTCAATCCAACAGAGAAGGCGATAAAACTTTGCCGCTCTCAGAAAGTTGTTTCGGGCCGCCCCTGGACAGCGTTTTTTTTTCACTCTTTTCTCCTGCTCTTTGGCGGGTTCATCTCATCTAAAATTCTAGACGCCTGAGCCTTGAACTCCTCTGGAGCACGGGAGAGCCCGACCGCTTCAGCCCCTGTGAGGCCACGCAGTGGGCCATCCCTGGCCGGTTTCTTCTTAATGTATTGACTGCGCTTCTTTCCAACATCACAGCGCTTTGCCCTGCGCCTCTGTTTCAAGACACCGCCCCCGGTTCTGACGAAACTGGTTGTGCTGAATCGTCTTTCTTTTGACAACCATTTCTTGCAGGACTGGCGAATCAAGTCTTGACTATCCATGGGCGAAGGTCCTCGAGTGAGAATCAAATATTGCTCAAGCAGCGCCACCGTGGCACGAGAACCCAAATGCTTCCTTGGCGGAGCAGGTCGGCAGCGGACCCTGGAAGTGAAGAGAAAAAAACTTGTTTATCTGCCAAAAGTTTTTGCCCGAAATGTCTTGAATGGATTCTTAAAAAAAACTTTTGGAGGCGCTGAAA
>VSDK01015182.1:57396-70056 GCA_009767595.1 Symbiodinium kawagutii
TTTTTTTAAGAATCCATTCAAGACATTTCGGGCAAAAACTTTTGGCAGATAAACAAGTTTTTTTCTCTTCACTTCCAGGGTCCGCTGCCGACCTGCTCCGCCAAGGAAGCATTTGGGTTCTCGTGCCACGGTGGCGCTGCTTGAGCAATATTTGATTCTCACTCGAGGACCTTCGCCCATGGATAGTCAAGACTTGATTCGCCAGTCCTGCAAGAAATGGTTGTCAAAAGAAAGACGATTCAGCACAACCAGTTTCGTCAGAACCGGGGGCGGTGTCTTGAAACAGAGGCGCAGGGCAAAGCGCTGTGATGTTGGAAAGAAGCGCAGTCAATACATTAAGAAGAAACCGGCCAGGGATGGCCCACTGCGTGGCCTCACAGGGGCTGAAGCGGTCGGGCTCTCCCGTGCTCCAGAGGAGTTCAAGGCTCAGGCGTCTAGAATTTTAGATGAGATGAGTCCGCCAAAGAGCAGGAGAAAAGAGTGAAAAAAAACGCTGTCCAGGGGCGGCCCGAAACAACTTTCTGAGAGCGGCAAAGTTTTATCGCCTTCTCTGGGCTCCGCTTCGTAGCGGAACACTTTGCTGGACCCTCGTGCCGTCACCAGGACACGCATGGCTTCTCAGAGTTCCCGTCCACAAAATCTACCGATCTGAGAAAAAAACTTTTCCAGCACGGACAAGTTCTTCTTTGCATTCCTTCTTTCACCCAGCCATGGAAAAAACATTTCAAGGCCCAAAAAGTTTCTTGCACCGAACTCAGCCATGCAACTGAATCAAACAAGAGTTACCTCGTGCCAGGTCACTAATTCCAAAAAAAGAAATAATGATTGACCTCGTTATTTCCTGTTTCCTATCTCGTTGTCTCGTTTGTCCTCGCAATAATTTTTGCAGAAATGTGGCAATCAACTTGCACTTATACTTGGCAATGCCGTAGCGTGGATGAGAATAAACCGCCCAATTAATTTTTAACCGTAAATTGCTGGTGTTGTCCAGTCGCAGCAATGCCTAGAAACCCGTGCAGTGATGTGCAGTGATATGCAGTGCCGTCCAAAAACCTTGCAGCTTCACAGCATCTCAGGGCCTCCCAACACCCGAGTTCTACGTCCTCCACCAATGATATGGTTCTTCATGGGCGCAATCTCTCGCTCCAAATCTGAGACGCGGGTCAGCAACCTCGCTGCAAATCGATGCGGTGACAGGACATGGGGGAAACGAATGGGTGCAGTGGTGGGGGACCATTGTTGCCTGTTGCCGGTCCCGGTAGTCCATGGTCATATATATGAAGGATGGAAATGTGTTGATGGTTTACTAACCAGCCCTGTTGACAAATACAACCAGTGCTTGCGCACACAAAGCATCACACTGAACAGTCGCCGCTCCTCTCATACATGAAAAAAACCCGAACTAACATTGCGTAAAAATCAGAACGCGGGAAAAACATCGTTGCTATGATTCCAGGCACTTCATGTTTGGCCAACCTTTGCAATTGAAATCACATTCGGCAGCAGTGGCAGCCCCACCACATCTGCCACTGACGCAAAACATTTTTCATTGCAGTATTTTTTTTTACCTGCAGATTTGCCACAAGTGGGAAATCCATATTGACAAACCACCGTCGTTGACGGCACATCACCCGCCATTCATGCCCCAAATACCCTTCTGGCACTGCGACAAAGCACCCCATCACCAGGCGCTGGATGGACTCCACCTGCCGGCTTTGATGGCTCCGAAATGACCAACTTCTCAATGTCAGGTGGGCCGACGGTCGATGTTAATCCCGGATTAGAAAACCCGAGGCTCTAGGTTCATTAGTTGATATTGGGACATCAAAGTTTTGAAGGGATACCACCAATGTTTAATAATCCAGGGTCGGCATGCACAGTCAATGGTCCAATGTTGGTGATTAAATGTGAGTGATGGATTGTCAATTGATGAAAAAATGATGTTGGGAATGATTGTATTAGTGGCCAACGGATGGTTGAGTGATCGTTGACGGATGTGTCATGGCTGAATGTTGTTTTGCTCATGGTGCCCCTGGTCGGCTCAGCGACAGATTCCCGACGAGACCAAGGCCATGTGTAGCTGCCTGGGTGCATAGCCAGATCAACGGCGTTCCCACGCCCGACGCCAACGGTGGACCGAGGTTGGTCATGGCGCTGGCCATGGGCAGTACGAACCATGCCCCGTGGCAGGGTGGCAACGATGCCTTGCCGTGCACACAAAACACGCATTGTATGTATTGTGGTTGGGGAATGCCGAAGCTATGGGGCATACCATCACGAAAAATGAGTAGGTGAAAATGCAAATGCTACAGTAGGGCTAGTTCGGTCAATTATGGGATGTGAGCAGCCAGGGGTACAGGGGCCCGTGACCCACAACTGTATTCTTGGTGAATGGGTCATGCCATCAATGGCTTCATTTGGCTCCAATTCTTTTCGGCATCACCACCTCCTCAGGCATGTTGCGGCATCACTCCCGTTATGGTGATGCTGTGTTTGTGCTTTGCTAGGCCTTGATCCTTCATGTTCACTCTGCATGCCTTGTCACCAAACAGCTTACTAAAACAGCGGCGGCGATGGCAAGTCACGTGGCGACAAAACTGAGTTGTGAGGAGGCTCCAACAACTACAATGCATAAACTCAAGAAATTTAAACATACGAGCGGGCGGCAAAACCTCCACTAAAATTTGTGGATCTTGAAAATTGTTGTCGTTTTTGGGAGTTCACTAAATCGTTTCTCAGTGTTTGGTGACATTGGATACCCTCCCGCCACACTCTTCATCATATTATGATGCCAAAATTGGGATAAAGTCTAAATTACCTTACTTCGAGTGATCCCCACCATGTCATGTCAACACCGCTTGTTGACTCCACTTTTGTCTCACATATCTTGTGACATTTACAAAGACATGCTTTCTGACATTCTCCCCGACATATCTTGTGACATTCTTTCTGCCATATCTCCTGACATTCTTTCTGACATGTCTTCTGGCATATCTTCTGGCATTCTCTCTGACATTCTTTCTGGCATATCTCTTCTGACGTTCTTTCTGACATGTCTGCTGACATTTTTTCTGACATTCTTTCTGACATATCTTCTGACATTCTCTCTGACATATCTTCTGACATTCTTTCTGACATGTCTTCTGACATTTCTTCTGTGTTTGACTTGGGGGGTGGGGTGCGCCAAGCCAGGGGATTTTAACCTGTGAGTGGGTTGAGACGGTCGCCCCAAGCCAGCGAGTCGTTCAGCTTCGGCCATCTTCCTTTCCTGCGCCGGCTGGCGGGATCTGTGTCGGGATTTGCGTCCTTGGTTGGGGGAATTGGTAGTTTGAACCGCTTCATGCGACAAACCACCTCGTTCACCTAAGCGCCGCCGAACCAAAAGACTCTTGGTGAAATGGTACGCTTGTTGTGGTCGCTGTCCACACCCACACTGACGAAGAACACACTTGGGGAACATTATGAGCTGGGTCCACGCTTCTCGCACAGCCAGGCGCTGAGCACTGTCTACTCCGCCCGGTGCGAGGGGATCCCAAGCATCCGGGCGAGAGGTCTGAAGGACCGCCGCAAGCAACTTGCTGTATTCTGCTTTAGCAAGGGGGAGCAGGGATCGTGGTATATGTTCTTTGGTGCAGATTGGGGTACAAAAGATAGCCTGTAAATCGGGAAGTTCCCGTGGTGAAGTATGGCTATGCATTGGGGGTCCCATGGGTATTCGGTCGTGTTGGGCATGACATTTGGGGTGGATCTGGCCCTTAACCCTAGTGCTGATGGTGAGGCCAAACACTTTACAACAAGTCAACCGGTCGGCAGGGCGTGCCGGGAGTTCCCCAGAAAGGTGTTGGTCCACATGGGCCCGTAAACTACCGAAGGCCCCCCAGCCTGGTCGATTACCCCCAGCATGTCGACAGCACCCGTCGATGGCAAAAACGGCCAGAAATTCTTCTTCCAAGCTGAGCTGAGCGGGCGGGTGCCATTGCCTGCGGCGCAAGAGCAATGGGGGTGGTGGACCAATGGGAGAGGAGAAAGGCCAGCAACAGAATTCCAGTCGCAGAGCAGCCAAGCAGCCCATAACGCACCCCACATAGGTCCCTGACCACCAGAGGCATCCCAGGCAGACATAGCACATGATCGCAAATGGTGAAGGTAGAAAAGACGGCAAGTTGAGTGACCCCGCACAGAACGCTCTGCAGAGGCACCCGGCATTGAACCCTTTTTGGGGGTGAGAGGTAGTGGACTCCCCACCTGGGCCTGCACCAGTCGCCACTTGCGCCAAGCCCAGGAGAGCCAGCAAGCAAAGCCCCCGCCCAGTACTCGCGCCGCATCAGCACGGCACACCCCCAGCGCCCGGCATGGCGTCATTTTCCATGGTCACTATGAGACCTAGGACAAGCTGGTTGATGAATCCACGAAGATCATCAAATTTGAATCATCCTGTGCACTCTACAGGTGACGTCGTGCACAGATTTTAGAGAAGACTAAAAAAGATTCACGCCCAGCAGCGCTACAAAATGCAGAGCAGGGTGAACTCAAGGCTTGGAAAAGCTTTGCTTTAAAATGACCAATGGAAATCGACAAAACTTCAAACCTCACTCCACATGGTCTGCTATAAAATGACTTTGGAAAAACCATCCCCCGTGATTGTAGGGTGGCCACTGTTGCAGCCCCATTCTATAGATTTTTGCAGGGTATAAAATGCATCACTTGCGTGAGGGATACCTTTTGGGAAAAATAAAATGAATAACCAATGAGTTGTGACTGATTTTCCTCAGTGACTATGAAATGGTATAGCCAGGGTGCAGCCAAAAGCCTAAATTTAAGGGTTCTCTATGAAATGACCCTTGAAAATTGATACCAAGGTCGAAGGAAAAACGAGTGGAAATAAAAAACCTCTATAAAATGACACATGCAATTGTATAAAATGACATAAGTCTTTTATATTTCCTTCATATATATACAGGAGTAGTCCTATGGGCGGGAAGGGGGGGAGGAGGTGAAAAGTCTATCCACAGGAGAGCTCTTGGAGATATAGACTTTCAATGGGTCACAAACCTCCCACACAAACCTTCCTTAGGAACAACCTTCCTGTGCCTAAGGCATCCCTTTCCCAGCATAAACCCACCATAAACTCAACATGTTCCCAACATGGACCCAACACATCCCATCATAAATGGGAGGAACATCCCATGTCATGTTCCTAAATCCCATCTCTTCCCAATATAAACCCACCATATCCCATGAATCCAACATGGGCCCAACCTTGGCGCCTAACCTGGGCCCAAACGAAGGTGCGCAGGTGGGGACAGGTGGGATGCTGCGGAAGACGGACGTCCTCAGAGGCCACTGGAGCTCTTCACTGCCCCGGGGGACGGGGACAAGGCCAGAGTTCCGAGGTACAGCTGCGCCCAGGTCATGGGTCTCAGCGGCGGGCCTTCGGGGAGTTGGTCCAGGACAAGGGAAGGCAGGGTGGAGAGAGGAGAAAAGGTGGGTTTATACATCTTAATGTACTTTAATATAGGTTATAATTACTACTAATCATTATTATCATTGTTATTTATGATCAATGATGGTGGATCTGTATACACATCAATGATGATCAGAAATAAGAATGATAAACTATCTCAGGTCTCAGGTCGTGGCCTCCGTGGCAGGCGGGAGTTGGACCGGAGACGCTCGCAGCCATGCGGAGGAGCGCGCTTCGGGGTCTTGGGTGCTGGCTCATGGGAGAAGGCGCTGCGGGGGAGCTCTCAGGTCGTGCAGGTCGTGGGCTTCGAGGCCGTAGAGGCCATGCACTGACACAGGTGGGGGACAGGTGGGGCACTTCGTGGTCTTGGGCCTGTGGAACTCATAGGCCTTATGGTGAGGCGATGAAGTCACGGTTTGAGGAGGGGGCAGGCGAGTGGCCGATGAAGTTCGCGACGGCCTCGGAGTCCAGGACTACGCTGGGGAAAGGTGGGGGAAGGTGGGGAGAGGATAGGAAGGAGGGGAGGAGAAGGAGACATCTTAATGTGATTTAGTATGTTGATTACCGTCATTATTAATTATCCTTATCAATGTGTTTCCACCCTTCCTGCGCCTAAGAGATCCTTTTCCCAACATAAACCTATCATAACCCCAACATTTTCCCAACCTCTGCGCCTAACATGGGCCTAAACCTTGGAGCTGCTAAACATAAGGTAGTGATAGCCAATGATAGCCAATGATAGCCAATGTATAGAATGACCCGGGTCAAGTGCACTGACTGTTAGACAGTCAGGGCTGGATCTCTTGTTGATCTGTATGAAATGGTCGGGCCAGGTGGGCATGAATTGCGCCACGAAAAAATATTGGAAATTCAAAAAAAAACTATGAAATGACCTTCCCTGAGTCAACCAGAAGCATCCAAAACAGAAAGCTCACTGTATAAAATGACGATTCTCACACCGTCCAAAACAGGTGCAAACTAGTGACTGTATAGAATGACCCCAAAAACACATTTTATACATGTCAAGAGTCCAGCATTCTATAGGTGTACAATCACGGGGGATGAAAAACCCAAAGAACTCATAAGAACTCTGCCCTTGAAGGTTGGGTTCACTTTGCAATGACTTTTTCAAAAAAACAAAAGGTGTTGGGGAACCAGAATTGAACCTCTACAAAATGAGGCTGGGAACTCCGATCCAAACAACGGCCGCGGCAGTTGCACCTTTCTTAATGCATTTGCAAGCTCGCAAAATACCTTTGCTATGAACTGACTTTGGGGTTTTGATATGAAAATATATCAACAAAAAAATGTTTATTATAACATGACTTTTGGTTTTACCAGAAGTAGTGGTAGTCTAAAATGAGTTCACAGCCCCATTTTTGTGGCCTAAAAAATCCTGAGGAAATAGGTTTAGACGTTGCGCATGGTCACCCATTTTAGATTGGAAATTCAAACCCCGATAAATTTGACCCATCCCACAATTCTGCGCAACATGTGTTGTCTCAACGCATCCAACTTCAGTGTGTCTGTCTTGGCGGGCGCGGATGCCAAACCATACAGACTTGTAAGTGTAATGACGGCGCTAAAAACATTCAATCGGAATTGTAAAGACATGTGTTTGTTCAGCAGTAAGTATCTATGTTGGTAGAATTTTCCCCAACAAATTTGACGCCTACTGGCAATTTCCATGCGCCTTCGGTTGCGCAAATTTCCGGGGAAAATTTTCCAAAAGGTATTTATGGATGTTGTCACCAGCAAACACTTGCAAAAAAACATCGCCCACTTGAATCACGGTGGGGTTCTGGAGGGTGCATGTTGCCAAAAGCGTAATTTTTGTGGCGTCAAAATCAATCCGATGCGCGCGAGTTCCTCCATCAACCATTCAATCATTTGAGCCAATACTTCCGATGATCTTGCAAAAAGGAGTCGGTCGCCCGCATATCGGATGTTGGTCAGCCGCCTGAACCCATTAACATCAAAACCATGTGTTTGTAACCGGCGTTTCCACCTACCCATGGCAACCCCCAAACCGCAGTTGAAAAGCAATGCGCTCATGATGTCGCCTTTTCTCACCCCACGTTGAGCAAATTTCTTGCCACCTTTGATCCATCAACTTTGTTCCCGATACAGTTCTGCAATTCTGTCAAGTGCCTTCTTCAAGTCAAGGTTCGCACACCGCACATCAAAGTTCCATTCGAAGGACTTGCTGATACGTGTTTCCTCTTCGGAGACATAGGCGTCATCAACGCTAGAACTGGGTTTGAAATTTGTTTGGTCATGAGGCTGCTGAGAAAGCAGGTGGTTTCCCAATCAGTCCCAATCGCCATTAAAAACGGTTCAAAACAATTTGCAATGTATGTGAAAAATTATTGCAAATGGTCTCCACTTGTTAGGCTGTTTCCGGTCACCATTTTTGAAGAACATTGTGAAATAAATCATCCTCCAGGACTCTTCCACTTCCCAAGCCTGTTGCACCTCACCTGGGTGCGACATCTTGTTAAAAATATACAACAAGCAAGAGTGAGTGAGTGAGTTAGACCTGTATGCCCCATTGGGCGGCCCACTTCGGGCACAGGTGAACCAATCGAAAAACAAAGTTACAACACACTGTACAAAAATTCAGCCTCCCAGGTCAACGTCCGCAAAAACAAACGAAATCTTTGTCATAACCCATCCAAACGGCAGAGTTTAACGACAAAAATGGCCAATCATCGGTTTGCCGGTGTGTAGTGAAAACCTGAAACTTGGAAGTCCAATTGCGTCGGGGATATCCTGCTGCTCGTGTGCCTGGGGGTGTCCACTGTAAAACTCGTTTGACCCATCGTTCGGCCGGCAAATTTCCAACGTACAAGCCGAGCCGCCAATAAGATTCCAAACGACGGCGTGACCATACCTTCATGCCATACGCATGACAATTCCATCAACTTTCCCGTTCCAACCGTGCAGGATTTCGTGCCAAGGGCTGGACCAATCCAAATTTGCAGGAGGAGCGACCACCATGCGTAACAGTTTTCGAAACAGGACATCCATGTGGCATAAACAAACTGTGCGATGCCCCGCGCCGCATGTAGCGACAGGCGTGATGACACGATCAAAGAAATGTAGCCGATCCCTAGCATTAACCTTCTTGTCGCAAAGTACTCCCTTGTGTGCCAAAAAAACCCCGAAAAACTGCACGAAGGTGCCGATGCTAATCGACGGAACTGCTGCCAGAACGTCCAACTCCAAGTATGCACCCCAACCATTTGTGTCAACAAGCAAGACAACAATTCATCCGAGGCGTATATGAACGTTCCTGCAAGAATACATAAGAATACCATTTCCATCCGGACAACGCCCTGTTTTCAATTTGTTCACTGCGGAACGCAACTCTTCCATCGAAAAGTCTGGGATGGCAAAGCCTCCGTGTGGATCAGGATGGGTGGCTCGACGGTCAAATCAAAAATTGTACTTCAAAAAATTTGCCACCTGTTCCGGCGAAGGCGGTGTAGCATGGTCGTGTTTCAAGGTGGACGGTGTTGAACGCAGAAGATCCAATCGGTTCAAGGCGCTGAACTCGTTGAGCACTTCCTCTGTAGTCACAACGTCCGACAAAAATTCGGGAAGGCTTGCTCTTCGGCAAGCCAACCATGCCGGTTCATGGCTTCAATCAGCCACGGCTCTTGGCCAAATTGATTTAAAACAAATTTATGCAAACAGTCATTCTATTTTTTTCCACGCCTCTTTATGCCTGCTCAGTCTTCCTGGCCTCAACCACGGGTGGGCATGAGGCTGGGCAGGGCGGCAAAGGTGAAACTGAGGACCTCGGCCAGGGAGACACCGAGCTGGCTGGCAGGAAGCAGAGGTTGGAGCCAGACTCCTCCGAGGATGGTGGCACTCACGACCCGCTGGATGGCCACAGTGAAAAGACCCCACAACCTGCGCTGCCAGCCAACCGCAGCTGCCGAGCGCAAAGCAGCCGGCGCGCGACGGGAACGGGTGGAAACAAGGGTGCGCATGAGAGTACCGCAGTCCGTGCCCCACCGACCGCCAGTTTCAACGGCCAACGTGGGGAAGCGCTGCGGGATGGTGGGGTTCTTAGATACCCCCACCCGCACATACCCCCCTGGAATCTTTTTAAAACATTCTGGGATGGTTGCAGGCTGGATTGCACAAATGTTCCAATAACTGATTCAGCTCAGGAATCTTTTTCATATAGAAAAGAATCCAAGAAGCGCAAGAAGTTGGGGTTCAACAACTTAAATATTCCAGGTATACGTCGAGCTGTTTGCGAAGTTTTTGAATGCCTTTGAATTTTTTGGACTGTTTCACAAACATTCACAAACGGTTTGATCATCCTTGATCATGTTGAATCAGTAAGTGTCAACAATATTGGTGATAATTGGTGAAATTTGGTGCACTGTGTACCAATGTGTACCATCCAACAAAGCCCAACCATGTCCAACCACAAAATGGACCAGCAATATCCAACAATCAAATGCCAGCAATCCACGTGAACCCACATCATTTACCATCATCATTCATCATCAGTCATCATCTCGCCTCGCGCTATCGCAAATCTTTTCATGGTTTCAGGAAGCTAGGGGGCAAAACGCTAATCCACAGCTTTTCCCTAATTATCAAAAAATATATATAACATCAATGGTCCCATTTAAATCCAATAAATTCCATGAAAGCCTTTCTCAAATCTTCTTTCAATTTCCTTACCTTGGGAAATGGCGAAAAGATGAACAGAAGGGTATAGCATGGGTTATGGGGGTGCGTGGCCAAATGTGTGGAATAATGCTGCACATATGGGCTATTCCATACAATTTTTGCTGAAAAAAAGAAACAAATGACAACATGCAGTTAAACACACACCAAAACGGGATCAAACAAGGCAACCTGGGAACCACCAAAAATACTAAAAAGATTCCAGGGGTATCTGACCCCCCCAAACACTTACAGATTCTTTTCACGGCTTCAGGAAGCTAAGGGGCAAAACGCTAATCCACAGCTTTTCCCTAACTATCAAAAAATATATATAACATCAATGGTCCCATTTAAATCCAATAAATTCCATGAAAGCCTTTCTCAAATCTTCTTTCAATTTCTTTACCTTGGGAAATGGCAAAAAAAATGAACAGAAGGGTATAGCATGGGTTATGGGGGTGCGTGGCCAAATGTGTGGAGTAATGCTGCACATATGGGTTACTCCATACTATTTTTCTTAAAAAATTGAAAAAGATGACAAAATGCGGGAAAAATCGCAAAACCCACTAAACAATATTAAGCACACACCAAAACTAGATCAAACAAGGCAATGCCTGGGAACCACCAAAAATACTAAAAAGATTCCAGGGGTATCTGACCCCCCCAAACACTTACAGATCCTTTTCACGGCTTCAGGAAGCTAAGGGGCAAAACGCTAATCCACAGCTTTTCCCTAATTATCAAAATATATATATAACATCAATGGTCCCATTTAAATCCAATAAATTCCATTAAAGCCTTTCTCAAATCTTCTTTCAATTTCTTTACCTTGGGAAATGGCAAAAAAAATGAACAGAAGGGTATAGCATGGGTTATGGGGGTGCGTGGCCAAATGTGTGGAGTAATGCTGCACATATGGGTTATTCCATACTATTTTTCTTAAAAAATTGAAAAAGATGACAACATGCAGGAAAAATCGCAAAACCCACTAGACAATATTAAACACACACCAAAACTGGATCAAACAAGGCGATGCCTGGGAACCACCAAAATTACTAAAAAAATTCCAGGGGCATCGGACCCCCCAAACACTTACAGATCCTTTTCACGGCTTCAGGAAGCTAAGGGGCAAAACACCAATCCACAGCTTTTCTGTAATTATCAATAAATATCATTGTTCCTTACAGCATTTCACACAACAAGTTCAGACAAGCTACAAAGCGAAAGGGAAGAAGGCCCCCTAATGGCGGTAGATGCCATGTCATTTAAAATGTCATGGGTGTACCAACCCAAGTTCCACTCAATCGACATGAGAATCGAAGTTGGAACAAGACAAGATGAAAACCCCAATTTCAGAGCACGAGGCTCTCGTGCTTTGAAATTGGCGGGGTAGCTAGACACATGTTCCGTTGGAACAAGACGAGATGAAAACCCCTATCCGCCCTAAATGGCAATATGTATTAGCTTCCAGGTTGGCGGCGGGCGTAAGCGATTGGATGCGGGTGGCAAATGACATCATGCTGCTACATGAACACGTATGAATAGAGTGCACACCCTGCCCCCCCTCCCTTCCACCATCATCAACCATTCTAAAATCTCCGAAGCGTTCGTAAACATCCCTCAATGTTTCTGAGTTCATTCCACGATAGTCATGGCCCCATGCCATGTCAATATATGCAACACTTTCCCTGATACCTGCTGATGACCAAGCGGTTCCCCAAAAAATATGATCAATTTTTTCAACATGTTTCCACCGGCAAGATCCGGCAGGCATATGTTCAAAAAGATTCCAAGTCTACCTGTAGAATGGGTATCAGATACTCTTCCTGAAAAAGATACTAGAAAAAATCCAAAATAAAGATTCCACCAACCCAGGGTAATACCTGGAATCTTTATTTCAGGACCCATCCATGCTGCGGGCCGCGCCGGGCCAGTTCAGGACACCGTTGCCGCTTTTTCCGCTCGGCGACAACAAGCGCCGCACCATCGCGGCGTGCTGCGCCATGCGCGGGTGCCCCCGCCGAGGTTAGCGGCGACACCAGGGTTGCGTCACAGCACAGCGCCTCGCCCAATGGTGTGGCTCCGTGGACGACTGGTGGCTCATCAACACCCGACGCCCTTCATGAGTGATCATGAGTGAGATGAATCTCCCAAGCGCCTTTGGCTGGGTTCAGCAACACACCATCAGCTCGTGGCCAATGCGTCGCTCAATCCATTCTTTGAGACTTGCGCGGCGGTGGGCCCTTCCAATCCTTTGCGGCAGGTTGGGCATGCACCTTGGGCTGTGGCTGCGCTGGCTGCGCAGGCTGCACTTGCGGTCCAGCCGGAGGGAAAGCCTGCGATCCAGAGGAAGTTTGGGCGGCGGCCGGCTGACAAGCTTCGGGCTCGCCATCAAACGGATTTCGCAGACCTGCTGGCCCTCCGCCAGGTACCATTTTCGGCATGGGCAGCGTCGCGGGCATCTGAGGTCCTGGCTGCTGTGGCAGGAAGGGGGGCACCGAGGG
>VSDK01015182.1:73036-95902 GCA_009767595.1 Symbiodinium kawagutii
CCGCCCACGCGCGCCCAGTGGTCGCTGCCGGCCCTCAACCACCTCCATCCGCGGCCAGTGGTCGCTGCCGGACCTCAACCACGACCATCCGCGGCCAGTGGTCGCTGCCGGACCTCAAAGATGTCAGAGAGAACGCCAAAAGATATGCCAGAAAGAATGTCAGGAGAAAATGGCAAAAGATCTGCCAGAAAGAATGTCAAAAGAGATGAAATTTCAGAAAGATCTGCCCGAAAGAATTCCAAACAGAATGTCAGAAGATATGACAAAAAAAAAAAAATGTCAGAAGAGATGTGAGAAAGAATGTCAAAAGATATGTCAGGGAGAATGTCAGAAGATATGTCAAAAGATATGTCAGAGAGAATGTCAAAAGTTTTGCCAGAAAGAATTTCAGAGAGAATGTCAGAAGATATGCCAGAAAGAATGTCAAAAGATCTGCCGGAAAAAATGTCCGAGTAAAAAATTTTCAGAAAGAACGTCAGAAGATGTGCCTGAAAGGATGTCAGCAAGAATGCCAAAAGATATGTCAGAAAGAATGTCAGAAGAGATGCCAGAGAGAATGTCAGAAGGTATGCCGGAGAGAATGTCCGAGTAGAAAGTTTTCAGAAAGAACGTCAGAAGATGTGCCAGAAAGGATGTCAGAAAGAATGCCTAAAGGTATGCCAGCGAGACTTCCAGAAGATTTGTCAGAAAAAATGTCAGAAGGTATGCCGGAGAGAATGTCAGACAAAAGTGGAGTCAACAAGCGGTGATGACATGACATGGTGGGGATCACTCGAAGCAAAGTAATTTGGCGCTTGCTACCGGAAATTACCGGAAATTCCGTGACGTTTTCGATGTTGTGGCCCCATGGCCATGTGAAGAGCTGGATGGGGCTACTTTTGCCAATGGTACTTGGGAGACAGTATTTGCTGTCGTATGCAGTTCGGCGTGCTGAGACCGGCGATTGGAATCGCCAAGAGGAACATGAGAGCGCTTTTGCTGGGCAACTGTTAGTTTTGTAGCAATGGAAGAAACAATACTTGCCTTCGCTCGAGTGAAATGACCCCGCAATTGCCGGCTGAATCAGCAAACCGTGCGAAACATGTATGAAAGTATCAAGTACCCCACGCGCCCGTGACTTGGTGGTTTCTTTAATGGCCTCCTCATCCTGGTTTCTTCGTCCGTGATCAGGATCACGATCATGAAAAATTGGCTGTGGGTGCATGGCCGAGATCGTCATCATCGGTCTTCATGGCGCCGGTGATGATGATCATCGTTGTTTCCGGCAGCGTTCGGTGATGGTCTTGCTTTATGTCTTGATGCTTCACCCAGCGGGCTGGCTTCAGCACTTCCGTCAAGACTTCCAGGGTGCTCCTCTCTTCAATTTTTACCGCGTGTCAGATTGGAAATTTGGATATGTTTCAATATCAGCGACCACCAAAATGAAATGGAACCAAAATGGAATAATTATACTATTTCCCTTGGTTACCAAAAGGACGCCTTCGTTTTTCACGGGACTGGCCACCTTTTCAGCCTTCGTTACAAAGGGACGCCTTCGGTTTTGCAGGCTTCATCCTTATTCTATTTCCGTATTTTATTTCCATCATATTCCTTGGACAGACCTTTTTGGTGGTAGCTCAAATAGTTTTGGTCTACCGCGTGGCTACGTTTTTGAAACACAAGTAAATTTTTACTTGCTTGAGAAATTAAAGAAAACCAACAAAAAATGATCTGGCCTAAGGAGAACAAGGATTGTGCTCATGTCGGCGCACCTCAAATTTTTTTGGCCTGTGGTGCTCGTAGGCTTAACGGCGGGTCTTCTGCAAAAGCTCCCCAGGGGTTCGGCAGAGTTCGTTCGAAATCCCGGTCTAGAGATTCTAGAATCCACCTTTGTTTTCTGCAGCAGTGGTTCCTCATCACCCTCGCCCAAATGAAGCAACCATCCTGGATGTTCGTTGTTCTCATCCAATCCATATTGCCACAATGTTTCGCTCTCATCTTCTGACTCTCTCACCCAAATAGTTACTGCTGGGCCATTGGGCAAAAGTGATGTTGTTGCGCCCGCAAATTTCCACGAATTTGCAGTACAAAACCCTCGTGGAGGTTTCCGCAGCCTTTCGCGAGTGCAGCATGGTGCCATTTCGTGTTGATCCATCATGTCCATGCATGGCAATGCTTGTCAAAACAGAAGGACGGGGATCAAAAATTAAAACGGAAAATCGGTTGCTGTGGACCTCGCTGTGGTTGTTTTTCTTGTTGATGACCCTGCTGGTCACGGTTTTTTTGAGGAGCAGCACAAGGGAACATGACATAGGTCATCCTCTCCTGTGCAACTGCCAATTGCTCATAATATTTTGTCCAAAGTCAGGATGCTTGCTTTTTGCCAATCCATAATACTATCTGGCCGCTAGCCCGATGCTAGTATTACTGTTCTTACTGGCGTTTTTCTTCTTCTGGTGACGTTCGTGGTTGCTGCTGTTGTTGTTGTTGTTGTTGTTGCTGTTGCTGTTGCTGTTGTTGTCGTTGTTGTTGTTGTTGTTGTTGTTGTTGTTGCTGTTGTTGTTGCTTGTGATATCTGCTCTTGTTTTGTTGTCGTTGCTATGATTTTTGCAGCTGTTGTTGGTGTCACGCTTCTTGGTTGTAGTGGATGTTGATGGTAACAATGGTTCTTAATCAATTCATGCCGCAATTGTTTTTGATCCGAAAAAAAAACAACATCTGCACGGTCTACATCTATTGTGGAATTGATCCTTTTGAGTGCAAACAACAAAAACCTGCGTGGCGGCAACACATGTTATGTTCGTTCTTTTAAGTAGTATCACAGTTTCGACGACAAAACAGCTACCGTTTTGCTTTTGCTACAAGCATCGGCAAACACTTTATCAAGCATACTCAAGCATCAGTCCCCAAACAAAAAAATAACACAACATCATGATACCGCTTTGGAAACGGCAAGTTGGTTTTGCATCAGCAAACTCCAGCACTGTCTGAGGACAAACTCTTTGAATATCAAAAGATCCTGATGAATATATATGGGGGTTGTCCAAAATCCTTTTTACTGGGACACATCAATCGCTCAACCAATCGCGCGACAACCGCGGTGCCACACGTAGCAATCGCGGAGGTCTGCTTTTTGTTTCCTTGTTCCTTGGATCACACAAAGGAAATGACCGCGTGTTAATTATATACATCTTTACACGGCAGCCATTGCTTTTTGCAGGCTGGAACTTGTGGTTGACCTTCTTGCATCCATTTTTGGACAAATTGTGGAAACAATATGGCTACGCGGGGGCAAGTGCTCACATGAGGACCGTTTGCAATCGCTCAACAATCGCGCATCAATCGCATATCAATCGCGGATTTGCCGAGTCATTTTGGAAAATGCATGAAAATGCTGTTCTCCACGTTCCACATGTCACATGTTATGTTTTTTAACTGCTGGCATGACCAAACATCATGATTGTAGGCTCATCTCGCTTACCAATCGCCAAACAATCGCTCAACCAATCGCGATGCAGGTTTTAGCAATCGCGCAGAACAGAGTAAACACACCAATTCATGAATTTGTTATTTGCATTTGCGGACGGCTCCCATATAACACACAGTGTGTGGATATTATACTGCCAGAGTTCAGCCGCGCTTAAAAAATTTGAGACATCACACCCCGTGCCGTGCCTTGCGTCGGCACATCACCACCTTTTGATTTCGTTGGCCAGGCATTAACCTTCCCTTTTGTCAATAACGTCTGCTGATTCTGAAGCAATAGTGGCACAAACAAACCCGCTTTGGCCGCGTACGGGGTCTAGAAATGAACGGGAATGCGCTCACGCGGCGCTTTTGCATGCTTTTGCGCGATGCACTGTTGCCTAAATATCCGACGTTGAGAAAACGTCGTTGATTCAAACATTCATATACCTGCTACTGTCTGAAGCTCAATAGTTGTGTATTGTACGCCATTCAATCTACGCACTTGACCAAGGGACCAGGCAAAGGACGAAGGACTGGTGCCTAGACACGACACAACATTGGCGCCCATGTCTGAACTGGCGGATAGTGCTAGACTCCTAGACTTTTGTGGGTTCAAATGGTTGTGTTCATAAACAATCATCAATGTAATTCGGGGAGTTTACTGCTGCAAGATAGGCTACCATGCAGTAATCATTCAGCCACCCAAATACGCAGGTTTCCTGCTGTTACTTGCAATTTGTGCGTCGTTGCTCGGCGCGATCATGGCTATGGAGCGACATCCCTCATTCTTCGGGCAAGCTTGCTGGTCAGACTCTACTTTCCTGGCAACGGAACCATTGCTTCATTCGACACGGCTGGTTGACGTTAAATGTCAATGCTAAAGTATCCGACTTTGATGGCGGCTAGATGTTCGTTGCAGCAAAACTCGGACCTTTTTCATCTCTCTCTGCAGCGAATCTCGAGGAAACTTCGCGCAATTGAAGTGTGGCCAAAGTCTCTAGACCCATCTCTATGTCACTTCAATGATGACTCTGGAGGCATTGAAACTACAGGCTTGACTTACCCTACAAAATCTATACAAATCTCTTTTGCTGGATGAGACTGGATGTCATGATCGAGTCCCAACGAACCCACACGGTAGTCTCACCTGAGCTTTGTGAACATGCACCTGTCAGCTGATGGAGAATCCAAATTGATAAAACTCCCATCATTGATGGTCAATCACCCGGCAAACATGTATCCCCACAATCATCAATTTCAAATACAACTCTTACATAGTTTTTAATGCTACGATTCTTGTTGCATCTTATTGGATCATAGTTATGGGTGTTTCTGACGTTGCCCACGTGTTCCCCACAATTTTGGTACCTAACAACCAACAGCTATGCCACACGCCGCAGCTCGCGCTCAGCCATTAATCGCACCCAGCAGCCGCTCCAGCAACTCTGCCTAGCGTAACGACACTGTGCTATGCCAGTCATCTGAAGGCATTCATTATTGTGAAGCAGCAAATAAAGATTGAGATAAGGATGATTGAGATAGGCTTAGCTATATATTGGTCAAATGAAATATATGATGAGAAATCATATATTTGTAGTTTTGAGCAACCACCAACTTGGGATCATTGAGATAGAATTGAATTATGATGTTGATAATCAATGATTGTGCAACAATGATAGTCATTCAGCATCATTGGAAATCTTTGACCATGAATGGATCATTCATGAGATTCTGATTTCATTGCCCAAAGATGCTTCACTGAAAATGTGAAGCAATAGGGATTACTGAGGGAGTCACAATAGCATCAAACATCATATGCCCCAATAGGGAGTGAAGCAACATACAATGAATAAAGCAAGACATAGACACAATTTGGGATTCAAATTATATGTAATTAATTACACAAAGTTTCTTCAACAAAAATGCAAGGCAATGGGGACATATGGGAGTCATACCAGCAAAAAAGGATACCAGTCATGCCATAGATTTTCGTCCATGTACGAGGGATTCAGCGCATGCTTCTGAGGGCGCTTCAATGTGCACGTTGCATGGCTGTTCTCCAAAGCCAAGGAACCAGGGTCGGGTGATGCCCTGTGAACATCGAAATGATCAAAGTCATGATTAACGACGACGCATCTGGTAGTTTCTCACAATAGGGGACCCCCATATTAAACAAACCATTTTTGATCCTATTTCAAGAATCCGTCATTTATGAAGCACCGCTTTTTCTAGAAGGCTCCTTTGTTGGGATGTTTGCTTTTCAGTGAATACACAACCACCCTGGCGTTCCCCCACCCGAGTGTCCCGAGTGCCGCCTTCTTTCCAGTGACGGGCAGACCAGCGCTTTGCAACGCTTGCTTCAGTTCTGCAACTTTCCTTGTTGCCAATTCGCTAATGCTTGAGGGAAGTTGATGATTCAACTGCTAGATCATCTGATCAGTATCATGACTCACTGAGGGTAGTCATCTTACCATCTTGAGGGAAGTTGATGATTCAATCCTGGTGGGTCAATCCTGGTGGGTAAGTCCAGGTAAGGATCCCCATGATCATGACCAGCTGCTAAACCCCAATCAATGATCAACTAAAAGTCTGAGCAAGTCATCGGAAACAAACACATCAAGCTGTCGAAAAAAGAACACCCATTTATCAAATTCATCTGGGTCAGCCGGAAACTTCAAATACACATCTCGTATCCCTCCAAAAACGATTCTTTCAAATCGTCGTAAATCTTCGGGGTCAAAATTCCCAATACCCGGAAGGATCTCAAACACTGACGATAGGCTTGCATTGCTCGTCGCGCGGGGTCGGTCAATATGCACTGAAACTTCCATGGCTGCTACTAGTGCCACTAGTACTAACGCATCTGAACAGGTATGTCCATACAGGCAGTATATACCCCCAACAATCTTTCAAAATGCAAAAAATGAAGAACATGCTTGCTTGTCATACTACCTTTTTTTTGCTATACTGCTAGCACGAAACGCAAAATGCACTGAAGTCATGGTTCATTCATGGGCAGCTTGAAAACCTTGAAGGACCTGACAACTGTGGCTCCCGGCATAGCTCTGGCCTCTGCTTCTGTAGGTAAATTGCTTGTAGCGGCTGCCTCTGGATGTCAAAATCTCACCACAAATAACCACCGTTTGGTCATTGCGAGTTGTGGCAACTACTTCGTATACAGCCCCCAACTGGTGGTCATACCAGCTGCGTTTGTCACAACTTGGTATATCAGCACGGTGAATTAGGTGTTATGAATGACTCACACAATTGAGTCGAAGCACTTCATTGAGTTTCTGAGACGGAGGTGTCCCCTGAGAATTGATCAAATCTCATTGTTCATTACTAATAGGAATAGAAATGAATATAGTAAAATATAGTAAATACGCTTCAGTAGTGGGCAGCAAGAACAACTGGTGGCTGAAAGCAAGTCGCACCTCGGGCTCCTCGACATCTACATCTTGAACGTCATCTGGACCATCCTCGACGTCCTCGTCCTCATCCTCATCCTCATCTTCTTCGTCTTCATCCTGCGCGGTTGATTGCCAACGGCCCCTCGAGAAACTATAAGGGATTCATTGGCTACAATCTGCAATTGCATGACCAGTAGCATTCCAACTAGCTCAGTGCCTCCACAGTGGGGCTTTCACCACGATCCAAGCGTTCTTGTTCTTCCATCATTCTTTGTCGCCGGGACTTGCGGTTGGCCTTGGTCACAAATCGGATCTCTCCGCATGGCCCGCAACTTCCCGTGATCGATGATGCCAAGTGGTGACTTTCCGAGGTTTATTGCAAACTCACTAATGAGAGCTAGAAAAATGCAATGAAATGAAATGAAATCACCTAATCCTCTAAGTGCTGTTGTAAACATGACATGGCCTGTGGTCAAAATGTTTTTCCCACTCATTTAGATGGAGGACTTCTGTTTGGCTACAGTGACATGTTTGATCGTCGAACCCACAATTTGGGTTTTCGAGTGCACGAATTGAATGAACAATTGCCAAGCTGTTGCAATTTTGCGGTCAAGTAAAAATGGTTGAAACCATCAATAACAGCTTTGGCCAGAACAACTGCACTAAATCACGGGCACTTATAGATGGTGTCAACTGCTCCACTCGCTGGTCGAGTTATTCAATCATGCCGAGTGGAGATGAGAATCAAATCTGTTTCAAAGTGCCAACCAGGGCCAAAGCATCATTGATCATAGTCACAGTTGGTGAATTGACCGGTGCACTCATTCAACCCCATCAACCACCATTGTCATCCATTATCATGGTTACCCCTCATTGATACTTATACATTTACTTGCGATGGTAATCCATCCTTCACAGCGCCATTCACTTTCTCAGTTCCACACCCGCTCTTCCTCGATCTTTGCCCGGACGGGTGGAACCTTGGCGCTCATCGAAGTCACTGCAGCAGCGAATCGCAAAGCCCAATCGCTGCAAGGAGACTGTAGATCCACTGGATCGACGACCAAATAATGCAATAGTTCTCAATATAATGATTAATGATCCCAAATGGTTAATAATGATTCATAATAATGATCAAACGCTTAAATCATTCTCCAAAACTCCGAAAACCTGTTGGTGGAAAAGCTTGTTGGTGGAAAATTTTCTGTGCTGGAAAGCAAGGAAATCCCGAAGCTGATTTGAGAGTCTGTCCATCTGTTTCCATCTCCCATCCAAAAAGTGTCTTACATTCTTGAATTGAAAAATCAGGAAAAATCACCAACGGATCAAATTCAGTGATAAAAACAATTGTGGAACTTCAACGAAGTCAGTGAATGCAATCATTTCCAAATTCAAAATGATAAAATCCCCTTAGAAAAGTTGATTTCAAAATTTCATACCTAGATTTTCAAGTCAAATGTTGATTTCAATCCTTGCAAGTGATGATGAGCTCAGTCTCCCAAGGAGCTCAGGCTGAGGGGCCGACCGTGCTGGCTGGCAACGAGCCCGGCTCCGGCCACTGCTTGGGCCTGGGTCGAATGGTTGGTCCACTTGATGATGGCCCGCAGGGCCCCCCTCGAGGTTCAAAAAATGGATGTTTCTAGATGAAATCGACCGGTGGCCATAGTGATGATGATGATGATGATGATGATGATGATGATGATGATGATGATGATGATGATGATGATGATGATAGCAACGAAATTTGCTTCAAATCATTGTCATTAATCAGTATGCATGGTTCACTGGTTGGTCCCAAGGAGCTTTGCCACTGCTGAAGGCTTTGGAAATTCCAATCGACTCATCGAGTCTGGTACCAATTCTGCGCTTCACTGGTTCCACCACCCAAAGTTGTGTATGTTTTTTGCCAAACACGTTCATGGTTTCCTGGAAAAATACCTCAAGAAGCAACATCTTCGGAAAAAAGTGGAATCAGTGAAACCATGAATGTTTTAGTGGTACATTGAAAACCACTGAGACCACTAAACCCTCTCTCCTTAGCCAATGAAACATTCGGCATCACAGGCGCGTGGCTTTGCCGCGGAAGCCAAGCGCTTTGTGGCTCCCCACGGAGGCGCGTTGGGTCGCGGAGGTGCGTATTGCTGAGCCTCCCAAGCCTCGGCGACCCGAAAGCTGGGGGGACCCAAGGACGGGTGAGAACCATAGGTGCTTAATATATAGTGGTTAACTACTGGTGGTTAACTAGTGGTGGCTAATTTCGTGATTGAGGTAGTTAACTAGTGATCCAGTCAATATTGGTTCATATATAGGTGGTTAATACTTAGTTAATTCATGGTGAAAATAGGTGGTTAGCTAGTGGTCCATTAATTGTCCCTTGGTGGTAATGGCTAATTAGTGGTGAATAGCCATTAATACTAGGGGATTGCTGAGCAACAATATTGGCTGGCAATGGTTGCTGATGGCTGAAGATGGTAAACATTCCCAGGGTTAATACTGGTCTGTACGAATCATTGATTCACATGTGCCGCATCAATTGTTTTGGAATCAAGTTTGATTAAATGAACATCAATTTGAACATCCATGAATAATTTAGCATTGATCATCAATCAGGGCATGATGGTTATCTAATATGTGCATATAATATACTATAACCATCAGTTGGACAAACTGACACCTTGACCACACTATACTGGTTTACTGCTGGGTGATGATACTTGTGCGGCAAGGTTGGAAAGAATGTTACTAGCAAATGTAGTAATGGAATAACCCTTGTACTGATTGCTGATAATGGCACATGTAAATAACAATAATACATGGTTAAACCAAAACACCGGCGGTCAATGATGGCCAATAATGTCTGGTTTAAATTGAAATGAAGCAATAGTTGTTGATGGTTGATTTTGATCAAAAAGGTAGTAAACAAATCAAATCCAGCCAACAATCACAACAAAGGGTTGGTTTCGCTGCTAGACCTGATCAAAATTTATATGGAATTGTGGGTTTCCTTGTGTTTATGGTCATATTCACGGACAACCCGTACATTGGCAAAGAATCCCCTAGCATAATCATTAAATGAGAAATAAACAAATCAGCTATTGACGTGTCGATCTACATTATGAAAGGCTTTAGTAGTGGTTGATGGTGGTTGATAATTGCATAGTGGTGGCTTATAGCTCCTGATGATCAACCTATTCAGCATCGTCAACCAGCAAGTAACCACCGCAAAGCCCCTTGATCGTTACTTAAGCACGCATTAACCACTGCTAAACCATTATCAACCACTATAAACTGGTTGGTGGATTCAGCCCCTCTGAACAAAAAACAATCAACCAAACATCCCTGAATATTTGGGAAAATAAGAACCTCTTAAAAAATCAACAAATAGATTCACCACTACTCACCACTGTTCAACCATTATCAACCACTATGAACTAATAGTGATGATAAACTATTATAAACTACCATTCTTTGTCAATCACTATGAACTAATAGTCGCTGATTTGACTCACTATACAAGCCATTCCTATTTATCAACATTATTAGTATCTAGCAATTAAAGTCTATTAATAGTGGCTGAACTATGAACCACTATGAACCATCAACCCATCATTCCCCATCTCTTCCACGCCGTGCCGGCCAGCAACGGCACGTGGAGCTCCGCGCTTATGACGAGGTGGTGGAGCAGGGCCCGTAGGAGAGACCTTAGCAGCTGGGACGAGGCAAATTTCACGGAAAATCCCAGGCCAATTTCACCAAAAATAGCTACCTTCCTGCAGAAGCCTAAGCCGAAGGCCTGTTTCATCCTGTTTCCAAAAAGATACCTGTTTTCAGATAGATTTTCATCCTCGTAAAAATAGATACCTGACCGAGGATTTTCATAAACATGGAAAGGCTCAGGTGACCTATCTGAAAGGTCAACGGACGACCAGGTCACCGTTCAGGTCACCTGTTCTTCCATTTCCCCAGCGACCGAGGCTGCTGCGTAGGACTCCGGGGCCTTGTACTTTTTGGCCTCCAAGTCCTGGGAACCATGGGAGTTCCCTTAGGGAAGTTCCCTTAGGGGAAGTATGGGTTCCTAAAAGCTATAAGCTCATGACTGGATAGTTCCCATTAGTCACCCCAGTTGGCTAATACTCTATTTTAACTTTGGGTTTATAAGCCAATTGCTTTAATGAGCTACGGAACTGTGATTATGTTCATGATAAGTGTAGTTACATGTAGTTAGCCTGGTTATAAGCCAACTTCGCTAGCGGCCCCAGCTTGTGGGAATCACACTGCAGCATGTTCTTTTTCCTGAAATCTTCCTGAACATCGGATTGTAGTGACCATAGGCCAGGGGCAACTGACGAAAGCTGGCAGGGCAATTGAAGAAAAAGGAAACTTATGAGTTGGTGGATCCTATAGGAGGAATCCAGCGCACCCCATACTATGAACAATTCGAAACTACAATTCTGCAACGAGTTTTTTAGGCATCGATTCTCCACCTTGCAGATTGCGTTGTGCCCTTACGACAGTGCACGCCACGGATGGAGTCAGCGCAAGGCGCGTGGCGCATAAGCCGATTTGCTTCGTCCACATGGAAAGTCTTCACAATGGCAGTTGTTGACACGCAGCTGATGCAAAAGAGCCGAGCATAAGCAAACAAGTCAATCAACACAAGTGAAATAGGATATTGGACGTACATGTTCAATATGCAACCTCACAGATTTTCTAGTTAAGCATGCATCACATGCCACAGGTGTTGACAAGATTTGATGAACGAACATACTTCTATATGCGTGACGTCGTAGCTGTCGCCCTGACTGCAAGTTCTGCAAGTTATAGACGCAAACTATGCTTATCGCACCCCCTCGCCACGTAATAACGTGGACCATTTGAGATGCTCCGGCGTCTAGAAATTGGTCTTAACATATCTTATCATGCCTTCACATTAGTAATAAACATGACAACATTATGGGGGGTTTCTTAAAATATCTTAAAATAGGGAACACCGAACATGGATGGGTTATCAACATCATAAATGATTCATTGTGGATGATTTTGGGGTACCCCCATTTGGATAAACCACCATATGTATCACTTTATCCACTATATAACCATTGCAATACCATCAATCAAGCAATACTAAACATCAATCGATCTTAACCAGTTCATAACCAGCATCCATAATATTTCATCTGCAAGCATTTTTCATTCCACTAAGATCCATCAATCTGAACCCCTTTCAGATCCGGGATTGGATCATTCCATTGACCCATCATCGACCCATCATCGACCCATCAATCCTTACTCTGACCCCATTCTCTTCCCATCGTTCCCATGGGGTGAAGCCGCCGCAGCACTTGTCACTGGCTCCTCTTCGGGCTTGTAATGCCCTGAGATGTCGAAGTCCTCCGGCTTCACCGGCTCCTCTGGCGAAGGCTTCAGTAGCACCTCGGCTTCGGCCACTTGTGACGTGGGGTACCATGGGAGTTCAACGGGTGAGTGGGTTCAACTCATGCTGAAGATAATGATTTCAACATGATCTAAGATGATGGATCATTGATTTTTGTTCTCTTCCAATTTCATGGCTCAAAGTCGATGTGGCACCCCCAATGCAGGAATCTGAGCTCCACACATAGGGTGTGCCTTTTGGAGGCAGCGGTTTGCCCTCTTTGTGCGCCTTCGAGGAGAACGGATGAGAACCGGAGCTGTGGCTTAGTTTTTGAAATGAGATTCTGATTTGCCGACATACCTATATGTTCAGAAACTGCATGCATCAACCCCGATGTCAATAATCATCCCATATCATCCCAGGATATCTCAGGCATCCCCCAGGCCAGGCATCCCCCAGGTATGGTTCGATACAACCAATCTTTGAACCGCTAAGCCGTGTCGGTGGAGTCGACCCGCCTTGATTCGCTCGTAGACCTCACGTTGGCGTCTGCGAACTTCGATGACCCTGGCCTCTTCGTACATTCGGGCCTGGCATTGGCACAAAGGTGGGCCGGCCCCTACCCAGCTGTAAGATGCTGTAAGTTGATTCTTATGAATCTTCAATATGAAGCAATATAAATCAACTCCAGTTGATTTACATGAATATGAACAAATCAACTTGTGACTGGGTAACGTTTGTAAGATTTTGCAAGTCACTTAGCTGGGGGTAACTGAACAGTTGTCGGGGGGTTGATAGGGCTACTTCAAACTGCTGGGGGCCCATCTTACACGGCTAGACCATTATTTAGTTTAGAAACATGCTCTCTACCAATTTGATGCTATCCAAAAAGAAAATTAATCTTCCAAAGCACGATCTGGGTAGGGTCTCTGTTGGTTTGGGGAGTTCTGAGGCTTGGAAACCCAGACCACATCAGTTGTGTTTATACCTGGTATGCACAGAATGTCAAAAGGCACAGGAGGGGCATCCCTCATGATTCCCATTGAGCAGTGCTGGTCATCCGACATCCGATTCCCAGCTCATCCCAACCAGATTTGTCGAACCAAAGCCAGCGGTTGATCTGTGTGGCTTGGATTGCTGGCAGCGTACCATTCCTGGCGGTGTAGCCACGCATAGGTCATCCACAACGCGAGTCGAATCTGAAAGGACATCTATGAACTCTTGGAAAAGGCAGAATGTTGTTGTGTTGGTGTGCTATCACCCAAAAATCCGAAGAAAGTCCGGCAGTATCCCCAAAAGACTCCCCAAGGATCATGTCCAGAACCAGTTGATAAGTACCCACATCTTAGGAAGCAGTCAAATGCTTCTGTTGATGGAATGTCTCGAAATTATCAATGGCCGTTGTTGGGATGATCACCTTCGAAAGGCTTGGGGTAGTATTGATCCAATGCTAATCTATAGCACATGCCAAAACATATGAACACTACTAGTGTTGTATACTGTATACTGCGTGTACAAAAACTGCCTAGACATATACGCGTGTGGGTTGAAACATGTAAGTACGGAAATATACATGGTGGTTTCTCAAAATAGTGGTACCTTAGTACTACACATGAATAAACCATCCATAAGTCTGGGGCTCCCATGGCTTGAGAACCCCAACCATCACACCAATATGGGTCCAACCGTCGCTGGATGTCATCCAGCGCTTGTGCTTTACAGCCCTGCAGCCCTGTTCCTGCACCTCATAGGCCTCCATGACGGGATCTCTTGGGCCATACAAAGAAGCCTGGGTGCCACGGTGCTCCAACATGGAAGGCTCACGGGTGATTTTTGGGGGTGCCATGCGTTTAGAATCTGAGACTATTTGATCACTCGAGACTTGAGGGCATCCATAACAAGTGGTGAGATCCCATGATGCCTAGCAGTGCTGAACAGAATGGTTTTGAACAGTTCAGTCTGCATTCAGTCCACGATGAAGCAAACCAAGCACGCAGTCGAACCCTTGAAGTCAACAAGCGTACTTTCACGGTAGAAATGAAAAAATCCCCACCCCATGCCATTCGAATGGTTGGTTGCTTTACTCCACAAACACAATGCTTTTGCCATGTTGGAGAGGTATGTCCAATACCGAACAGCAGCACACGAACAAAGATGTCTCTAACATCATGCAGCCAATGTGCACAATGGGGTTGTCCATATTATCATGCACTCAACAGTTACACTAGACCATCCCAAAAGTGATCATTATCAATGGGAACACCAACATGTTGGGTTCCGTCCGTTTTGGTCATACCCACGTGGAGATTCTGTCAAAATTTCTCAATATACTTTGCTGACCTTGCGTGAAAATGTGCAATGGTAATTCACTTGATTTTCAGTCACTGGCTTGCAAATTTAGCAGCGTATTTATTGGCTTGTAAGTTTAGATAACTACAGCTCATACACGAAAGCTGCAAGGCCATTGAATATAAAATATTATTGAATGAACTATAGTTATCTATAGTTATCTATCTATGTATAATATATATAGTTATCTATTACAACAAAAATATGGCAAAGTTGATGCATTGCTGCGCCAAGGCACGCGCTCCTGCTCCTTCTGATTCCATGCCTGGCGCCTCTGAGCCGATTGCTTCTCTTCAAGGCGCCTGCGACAGTGCCAAGGAGCCCTGGTTGATGGGTGCTGGGTAGGCTGGTGCTGGGTGATGGGTCCAGTGATGGGTGATACCTGCGCTTCAAAATGGTTGGGTAATGAGAGTTGATGGTGACCCCTGGTGGATGTTGAGAGTGGTGAATGATGGGTATAGTCCAAGGGTCATGCTGGTTCTAATCAATGATGGTGGATATTAATGGTTCATGGTGCCATGGCGGCTATATCATGGTTTATGATAATGGATGAGGGTTTGTGGTGGCTAATCACCCGCAGGTATCATGATTTAAAAATATTGAACAAATGTGTGAAACCAACGACCAGGTTGGTTGTACACAGCAACTGGGGGTGGAACGTCATGGGTTTTGCAGCTTTGCCTACACAGCAAGCTTTTCCAAGCCACGAAGTCCCTTGCCTGGCATCCCACTTGAGCTTCATCTCATCTGCCTCTCTGGCATAACGAGCCTGCCGCTCGTCTTCCGTTTCCTGTGCAGCGGATGGGTGTTCTCGCAGAAAGTCATCGTGTTTACCAGGGGCATGCTGGCGATACATAATGGACTGCAGTGTACACAAATAGGAGTCATATTGTATAATGAGTAATCATTGATTTCTAATCTTCAAATCAATGATCACTACTTTGAGGTTGATAATCAATCACTAATACCAATGATTTTCTTGATAACCAATCAAATACCAAATGTAATGATCCACATTGCACAAATTTAGTATTGCAGAATACCCACCATACGACTCTTCACCATTCATGTGGACGTCTGCGGGGCCCGCACTGCACCTCTTCAATCTCCCAAGGCGCTAAGCCGGTGGTCGATTCGGCCTGCGCCATAGCCGAGTGGAAGATGCGTAACGGCGGAAAGTGGCATTGCACTACGGTCAATCATGGTTAGTCAGAATGTTCATCAATGGTTAATCAAAGATAAATCAATGATCTATCTTTTCACTATGATTGATTACTAATTGTTTCTCTGCAAATCATGTTAATGATTATTGGTAGTTTGTATTACTATCAAATGGTGAATCAACATGTTGACTATCATCTTAATCAATGTCAATTAGCAAGTTCATCCTGGTCATTCCTGGTCTAGCATGGCTCGTGCTTCATTGATCATGATCAACCATCGTTTGCCAACTATCACTAACAACAAATCTTGTCATCGGCAAACTGGCAATTGTATATCATTGTTGATCAGGGGACAGTAAACAACAAATATAATTATTGACCTCAATCTTGCCTAATAAGACTGACTACCTAACTACCTTTCTTAAAAAAGTGCTGGTTAACAAATTAGCAGGGAATGATAATCAACCAATTCATGACCATTAATTAATGCTCTGGAAACCCAGCCATCATTCCAAGTAGCACATCATCCCAGCCTACAGGGAAACATCCCACCCTCAAACAGCATCCGACAAAGTACCAATATATAGCATAGCTTGTTCGTACATTCAGTGGTGGAGCGATAGTCTAAACTCAGCAGTTCATATGCACACTTGCGAGTTTGAGTCATTTTATGGCTATAACCTTCAAACAAGCTCTGAATCACCTCTTCAACAAGTGTGGGCTATTGGCAACGTTCATTGTAGTTCAACATATGGATTGCTCTTACAAAAGATTTACAAGGTTACGCATATTGTCAACATTACGACATGTTTCGATTGATGGTGACTCTATTTGCATTCATTCAGTGATTATATACCATACAAATGCAAAAGAATGAGACTATTGATCATCACTAACGTTCAATAGATTTGATAATATTCTTAATCACTGACTCATCACAATGTGTTCCCAATAATACAACCAACAATCCCACACGAACATTGATCGTTGATACATCTCTCGGAAATGTTTTTCCTACATAGGATATAACCACGTTATCAAGAATGTCACCATTGTCCAATATATATGTTTTTATAAGTGATTGTTTCATTGCATTCACAATATCATTGTGTGTGTGCAAATAGAAAGATATACATATAGATAATATACAAGCACAATAGTCACCATTGTTGGAAGATCGTCCATCACACGCAATCAGTGACAATATGATGCTAAAAAATCAATAATCAAATTGGGGGTTGTCAAGAAGTGATCACCAATTATCCATTCCCCACTAACGGATAAACCACAGTTGGTGATAACTACAGTAACTGCTATAGTAGAAGTTTGTAGAAGTATTGCCACTTCATCGCCAGCGATAATCATAATGGTGATACAGTCATTGTGAGCAACATATATCACTAATAACCAATCGTTCATTGTCATTTAATAACTGCAACCACCATAAAAGCACCATAGAACACCATAGAACCACCATATCACTATACCTCCATAGAACCACCCATATAACCTCCATACAACCACCATATAACCATATACCATCAAAAGGGTGTTTCTCAAAATAGGCTAGCGGTACCCCCAACTCATCCATGAGTAATCATTAATTAGCCAACAATAAAAAAAACATCTTGAGCAATAAACCAACCATTATTGGGCTCCCTCATTTCAAGAAAGCATCATATCTCACCATTGCTCCTCCCTCCCACAGGCTCGGCTCCTCCACAGTGGTTGCCCGCAAAGCCGCACGGATCCGCTCGCTCCGCCGCGCAGCCACTCCGACCTGAGTGTGTCATGGTGAACCTCACTGCCGCAGCTGTGGTTGGTTGGGACTATGACACGGTAGGTTGGTTGATTGGTTGGTTGGTTGTAAGTGGTTGGTTAGTGTGGGGCGGTATGCAAATCAACATAAGTGGAGCAACCAATTTGGTGGCCATTTTGGTGGAACATGCCCTCGCTACATGACAGCACACACCACTTCATGACCTCCCCAGCGGGTGAAGATTGCATCATAAGCGTCACTTTGCTTTGATGGGGGTTTCAGCATCCTGGTGCAAACAATTGATTGAAATACAAGTGTTTTCCCAATACTATAATACAGGTGTCAACGCGTAGCTAACGCATGTTGATGTTTCGAGTGTATCTCTGGCATGTCTCATTTCTCACGGCTGCCATGTTGCTCGATTGGGTTGACAGGGCCCTTGAGCTAGCACGTAGCTACCGTGCGCCATATGCGCCAGAAAAGGTCTTGCTGACCGTCTGTGACTTGGTGGACTTCGAGTGCTACCGCGGTGAGTGAAGTTGATATTGGTAGCGGAGCCCAAGCCTGGGCTGCCTACCTTGGTGAGGGTTCGACTCTTTGCCTTTGTCGAGCTCTACGGCAACCATCACCCCTTGTCTTCAAGAAGTACCTGATTCTGCACTTCTTCGACGGCAACCATGGGAGGTGGTGGAAAGGGCGGAAATGCTGCACAGCAACCAGCCCAACCTAAGGGATTGGACTCAGGTTTGGCTAAGGCAGCGCCTTCTGCGGTGGGTCTAAGCCAAAAGACCTATCGAGCCTACAGGAGGCGATTGGATCTCTTCGGTCGTCAATGTCTTTGACGAGGGCACGATGTGGCGATCGAGGGGGCATACCTTGTTCTTTCCCAACTACAAGACGCTGCTTGGGATGCAACGGAAGGAATGGATTTTGATGAGCTGGAGCTCTCCACTGATCCTTTCGATGCAATCAGGACCGTGTTGGACGAGCTCTACCAGCATGAAGAGGAAGTGGAACTCCCGGAAAAGTGTGAGGAGTTTTTTCAGTCCTTCCACCGTGAGAAGAACGAGGAGCTGCAGGCCTACCTGGTGAGACACCAATCCATGAGGAGAAAGCTCAAGGAGTTGAAGGTGGAACTACCTGGACTTCTCGCTGGATGGCACCTTCTTAACAGAGCTGCCGTACCAAGGTGGTCGCACCCCCAGGTGAAAGCGCTTTGTGGAGGAGACATCACCGTGATGAATGTCTCTAAGGCGTTGATCAAGATGTTCGGTGGTGACAGCAAGCCGAACATGAAAGATGCTGCAATCCGAGGAAGAGGTGATGATCTCAACTACATCGACGACGAGGAGTACTACCCCTAGTATACATCTACCACGTGGATGAGGATGAAGATTACCCCAACCAAGACGATGAGGAGGCCTACTACCACTACACCGACTACATGGGCAACTATGAGGACATCGAACTGGTTGGAGAGGAAGATGAACCACCTCCTCCAGAGGTGGAAGAAGCCGCCAACGCCACGGAGGAGGCCTATGTCAACTACCTTGAGAGTCGAAGGAAGATGAGGGAGTTGGCTCTGGCAAGAGGTTTCTACCCCGTGGTGGCTTTGGACATGGGCGGCAACTCCACGGCTTCGAACTCAGAACGGCCCTCTGGTGGACCCCGAAAGGGCAAAGGAAAAGGCAAGAGCAAAGGTGGCAATTTTGGAAAGAGCAAAGGAAAAGGGAAAAGCTCCACATTCACGCCACCTGGAGGAAAGCGTTTTGCTTTTGGTAGGAGGGCCCCATCGACACGATCCGACACATCATTGACTTTGACATCGGCACGTTCCACGTCGAGTGGGAGTACAGCCCAACACGGACCGAGGTTCAAGAGGTATCGGCTTCCCACCAATGGCATCAAAGAAGTGCCCGATGATGTCAACATGCTGAGTGACGGCCCCATGTCCAATCTGGACGTTTCTTCCAAGATAGTTGAAGAGGTCAACATGTCTTCGTTGGAAGTTGGATGGGCAATCATGGATAGTGGGGCAACACGTTCCGTTTGTGGTCAACACGTATGGGATCAATTGGTGAACTACATGACCATGCGTGAGCTCATGGAACAGGTCACCATCACCAACGATGTTCGAGATTTCCGGTTTGGAGATGGAGTGGTGACACGATCTACCTCAGTTGCGAAGATCCCAGTATGTGTTGCCGGAAAATGGCGGGACATCACCATCCATGTACTACCCGGTAAGACCCCCCTTCTCTTGGCCCGACCTGATCTGGAGGCATGGAACGTGGAGATGAACTATGGTCGGCAGTGCATCAAAGTGGACGGCACTGTGGTGAAGCACGCAAGGACCTCCAATGGACACTACATGATTCATCTGTTCGATGATCTACAGGATGCCCTCAGTGTGGAGTCCCTTGCGAATGACCCGGAAGAGGACTACCACTACTTCGCATCCATGATGACCGACGACGTGTCCGACATTGAGGCCGACATCCTTGAGGATGTGGAGTGTCCTATGGTTGAACAGCAAGTGAATCTTGTTCAATCAAGATGTGCCGATGCCGACCGAACCCTCCTGTTCTGGGAAGTATACGTGGATGAGGGGAATCTTTCCAAGTTCCTGGAGGCAAGGAGTGATGTGAAGACGAGGATCTTTACCCATGGTGAATGGGACTTTGAGTTGAAGGAGGACCAGGATCGATTCCTAGCTCTCATGGAGAAGGAGCAACCTCACCACATCATGATGGCCCCGGAATGCCGTTTGTGGAGCCCCATGCAGAACATGAACTACCGAACCAAGGAGAGGAAGCGACTCCTCCAAAGCATGCGGGATAGAGAAGAAGAGATACATCTTCAATTCTATGAAAAGGTCCACAACAAGGGGAAGAAGATCGGATGCGACACCACGTTGGAACAACCAGCAGAGGCTGTCTCATGGAAGACAAGTACCTTGGAGAGAATGAGCGGGTACTATGAGACAGTGTTGGATAGGTGCCGCACCGGCCTCAAGTTGCGAGAAGGAGACGATCACTATGTCAAGAAGCCAACTCGGTTCAGAAGCAGATCCCGAAAAGTGATCGAATCAATGAACTTGTCCTGTCTCTGCAACGGTCCCCACACACAAATGTTTGGACACGGCCTTCGACTTCGTTCGATGCAGAACTACGAGCCTATGTTGGTGGCCACTCTCGGAGCCGCCATCTATGATGCCATGGAGATTGCATGGCAAAGACGAGGGCAAGCTGAGCTCATGATGATGGAAGTTGTGGAACACTCCAACCCCGAGATGAAGTACCTCGAGCAAAACAAGGAGCTCATCAAGATTGGAGGTCCCGAGGTTCTGCAGTTCATTGCGAAGCTTCATCGACAGCTGGGCCATCCTTCACAACAGACGCTGTTGGTGGCTCTCAAGACTCGTGATCCACCCTTGCCTGCTGAGTATTTGAAGGCGGCCAGACAGTACAAGTGTCCTACATGTTGGGAAAAGCAGGAGCCGAAATCTTTGCGAGTGGCAACCCTTCATCGAGCTCCTCACTTCAACCACACCATTGCCATTGACACGTTCTATGTCGAGGTGGCCGGCACCAAACACGCCGTCTTCACGATCATGGACGAGTTCTCTCGGTATGAGGTGGACCACGAGATCAAGGAGGAGACCGCAGAGATGGAGATTGCCATTCCGGAATCCACCTGGATGCAAAGCTTTGGATTCCCCAAGCATCTCAGGTTGGATGCCAGTGGACCTCATCAAGGGCAAGCCTTTGCTGACTGGACCAGCCTACATGGAGTTCGGTTGGAACTCATTCCCAAAGGTGCTCACCACCGTCTCGGATGCCGTGCGGAGACGCCAGATTGAGCTCTTTCACAAGGAGATCCCTGACCTTCCGTTCGAGAAGATTCTCCTGGTCACCTGCCATCAACGAAATCGACTGGCATCGGTGAAAGGTGCATCTCCAGCGACGCTGGCCTTTGCCTATCTTCCTTCTGAAGGTGGCAACGGTGATGATCCTGGCCCTGAAGCTTTTGGAGACAGCAGTGATCAAGCTCGCACCGCCCACATCAAGCAGACTGCAGCCATTGCCTTCCACAAGGCCAATGCCGATCAGGCTTTGAGATCTTCCATCTTGGCTCGCGCTCGAGTTGATCAAGATGAATTGTTGGTCGGCGATTGGGTCTTCTATTGGAAGCCCTCAACACACAAGCTGGACCCCTATCGATGGCGAGGTCCTTGCCTGGTGGTGGCTGTGGAACCCGTGGGCAGACGCTATGATGCTGTCTATTGGCTTGTTCATGGTTCATCTCTGTTGCGCTGTTTGCGCTCTCAGATTCGGCATGAATCCGTTCCTGAACGTTATGAACGGCAAAGCAAACCTGACCATCTCATGCATCTTCGCATGCCTTTGCATTCCCGCTTGATGGCTGCTTTGGCCCCCATTCGTGGTCCTACTCGCGCCGTCGACATCGCGGCCACTGGCCAATTGCCTTTTGATCCTCCGGATGTTGGTCCGGTTGATCCCTCTTTGGGGGGTATGGCTTCCACTGACGCTTCAGCTGCTCCTGGCCCTGCTGACGATCCTGAACCCGTTGATCGCAGGCCTTTGGAACGTCGACGCCCATCCTCTGGAGTTGTTCTTCGTGAAAGGCGAGATGTGGAGCGTGAGGCCAAGGGTTCTAAAACAGCCGGAGCTGACGACACCCCCATGGAAGAGGACAAGGAGCTCAAGGCAGACGACCCTGAACGCACCGTGGTGATCGATGATGACGAGGTCCCCTCCCCCGCAACTTTTCCCAATGACGGCGACGGGAACACGAAAGTGGTGGCTGTAGATGATGATGATGATGTCCCCACCGAAGTCATCAGCACCCGGGAAAAGAGGATGTATGAGCAAGCTCTCCAGGTTGCCAGACAAGCATCGGAAGCTCAGAATCGACGTCTCGATGGACTACCTCCTCGATCGGTTCGAAAGGAAGACGGGGAACACAAGGAAAAGGTTCCACGAATCGAGGAAATCAGAATGATGGAGATGGAACCCGAAGATGTGATGATGACGGTGGTTGAGTCTAAACTCAGCCAGGAGGAGAAGAAGAGGTTCGTGGCCGCCAAGAGGAAGGCATTGGTTCCATGGTGTGAGAATGATGCATGGAGACCGGTGGAAAGGAGCAGTGCCCCTGCAGGCACTATTGTTCCCATGAGGTTTCTCCTTCGGTACAAAGAGAGTGAACCCAATGCCAGGGTGATCCTTCAAGGATTCAAACACCGTGACGTCCTCGAGGCCAAGCTGGACACGGAGGCGCCCACCTTGTCACGGATTGGCAAGTATCTCCTTGTTTTGATGGCCTGTGAGATGAAGTGGAAAG
>VSDK01015182.1:95912-108412 GCA_009767595.1 Symbiodinium kawagutii
GCATTCCTTCAGGCTGACTACATCCACCACGAGGTGGAGCTCTATGGCGAGCCATCGGCCGACATGCGGCGACATCTCAGTGAAATGATTGGCCTCAAGGAGAGCCAAGTGATGATGATGACCAAGCCGGCGTTTGGAGATGTCCGAGCCCCACGGCAATGGAACGCATCCGCTGACAAGGCTCTGGTGCAAGAGATCAAGCTCCTGAAGCACCCCCTGGACGGATGCATCTACCTCTCCTGCCGGAAGGCCAACAAGAATGATCATCCTTTTCGAATCTTCGAGAAGGAGGGCCAGGACTACGTGGTTGACGGTTTCTTTGGCCTCCACGTCGACGACATCATCACCGCTGGCGAAGGAGTGTATGGAACCTCCGACGGTGTGGAACCCAGTGGAGAACCCGCAACCTATGCCGAACGGATCTACGTTCTGCAAAGGAGGTTCAAGTTCGGATCCACAGATTTCAAGGACAAACAGACGTTCTGTGGATGTCAAGTGCAACAAAGCCTGGACTTCAAGAAGGTGACGTTTGACCTCGAGAAGTACATCAAGCAGATCAAACCCTTGACGGTGGAAAAGTTCCGCAAGGCAAACCCCGAAGAACCCGCTACTGACCGAGAAATCAGTCAGCTTCGAGGTCTTCTTGGAGCAATGGCATGGCCGGCAACGCAAACTCAGCCGTGCCTTTCAGCACCAGTTTCCCTAGCTCAGGCATCTGTTTCTGGAGCCCGAGTGGGAGATCTCAATGATGCCAATAAGATCCTGAGGTATGCCAAAGAGACGGCAGACATCCCTTTGGTCCTTCGAGCACACGGAGAACTCCATGAGATCCGGTTTGGTCTCTACTCAGATGCCTCGTGGGGATCAAGACCCGATGGATCTTCCCAAGGAGGTTGGCTCGTGTTCGTGGCCACCGAGGATGAGATCAACAATATGGTTCCGTTCCCCCTGACGGTGGTTGATTGGAGTAGCAAGAAGCTGCCCCGTATGTGCAGGTCGTCTTTGGCAGCAGAGGCTCAAACCATGACCAGTGCGATCGACAACTTGGAATGGGTGAAGATGATGTTTGGCCTGATTCTTTGGCCGACAGTCAGTCCAGGTTGTGAAGAGGTGATGCAGTGGTTGGGAATGTCACCAGCCATCACTGATGCAAGAGCCCTCTTCGATGCCAGCACCTCTGCAACTCCAGGTATGAAGCTCAGTGAAAAGAGAACGGCGATTGAAATCAAGATCGCCATGGAAAGACTCCGTGCAGCGTGCGGAGTCATGAAGTGGTGCAACTCGGATCAGCAGCTGGCAGATGGACTCACCAAGCATGTTGCGAAGAACAAGTTTGCAATGGAGTTGAAGAGGGGAGTCCATTGCCTGCGCTACGACCCCATGCACACAGCGGCCAAGAAAGTCAAGCCTGCTGAAAAGGCTTTGGAACAAGAGACTTTGGAGCAGGCAGCCGAGCAGTTCCACAACAAGAAGAACATCGAAGAGGGCATCTACAAGATCGGCGACATGGAGCCCGAGGATAAGCTGGAGGCTCATCTATGTCTCCTCAATGGATGTTCCCTTCCAGTGGAAGAAGGACGAAGGTATTGCTCCAAGAGGCACTACCATGCGGCTGTCCAGCAAACCAAGACAGCCATGCCTGCAACCCCTGGAGGAAGCAAGACGAAATGGATGCTTCTTGCCGCAGCAGGAACCAGAACGGCATCATCTTTTTCCTGGTGATTGTCTTGATTTTGTTCTTTGTGTTCAAGGCCGGTGTCTTACAAGGTCGTCGAGAGCTACAAGAAGACATGCAGCAACCACTTCTGGATTTCCCTGATCCTGAAGAAGGAATTTTTCGAGTGGTTGTACCGGGAGAAGCTCTACTACCATTCGATGATGATGATTCACAACAAGAAGCGCACGATCCTCACCGTGCATTGGACCGTAGCAACACCAATGCCACGGAGCAGTTCAATGGGACCCACAGTTCTCCTATGTCAAGTTCGACTCCAGATGGAGATCAGCTCTCAAGTCCGGAGCGACCTCGAGATGAAGGTCTTCCCAGTCCGGATCGACCTCGTGATGAAGGATTTGTTCGTGAGATGGATCGGCCTGAGCCAGGTTCAAATGGAGACCCACAGACATGGCTCACACCTACACAGGCTCGCTTCCTGAAGGATGATCGCGAGACCTATGTCTACAGCGATGCTGAGGTGGCCGATCTGCGGGCAGAGTTCGATTCCCGACGGGATCAACTCAATCACCTGTCCCCAGCCGAGTACATGCAGTACCTGCAAGAGGTGGAGGACGCCATCATCTTGGGCATCCACTTCTCTGAGGTCACACCGTTTGACCAAGCTGAAGCCCGTCGAGTACGAGCTGAACTACACACTATTGTGACCCTGGAAGAAGCCTTGCGAGAGCAGCCACAGGCCTTCCATGGATATCCAAGTTTTCGACGCCATTGAGATCCCCTTTTCCAAGAAGAGGGTTCCTCCGATGTCAACGTGTAGCTAACGCATGTTGATGTTTCGAGTGTATCTCTGGCATGTCTCATTTCTCACGGCTGCCATGTTGCTCGATTGGGTTGACAGGGCCCTTGAGCTAGCACGTAGCTACCGTGCGCCATATGCGCCAGAAAAGGTCTTGCTGACCGTCTGTGACTTGGTGGACTTCGAGTGCTACCGCGGTGAGTGAAGTTGATAACAGGTATATAATACTTTTCTGGAGATGTGAAGTTGCAAAACAACATCATCTGGCAGGATCTGGCAGGCGAACCGTGAACACACAAACATCTGTACAGTCATATATACATATAAATGATCATAAATAGTGTAAATGGTGGTTGGTGGTACCCTCAGGGCCTCATCATTAAGAGCACGCCAGGTTTTGCGAGACGCGCCGAAACCTCAAATCATCATGGCTTTCATCGGGAAATCAAATTGCAAGACCTGGGGCTACCACCAGCGGAACCACATGTCCTACGTCCCTGTGGAGGTAGCGACCAGAAATTCATGGCTTCGCTCCTACAGTCGCATGTGTGGTGCTTCAGGATTTCTGGATAGGATTTCATTCCTGCGGTTCCCGGAGTGAGATCCATCTGGATACCTTAACAAAAGTAACAAAATATCGCATGTTCAGGTTATCCTGGTGGATTCAGGTTATCCAGTCCTCGATTTAAAATACCTTCACAATCTGTTGCAGCACAAAACTGCCAAACACCAACCGATTTCTGCATGATTTCGTGGTGCAACTGCCCCTTTTTGCCCGTGCCCTTTGATTTTCATGACCTTCAAAACTTCAGGTAGTGATGACCTATCGTAGTTCATGATGACTTCAGGTGTTCGGCAACTTTGGTTCAGCTTCGACCTATAGCGTAGTTGCTGAATCTCACCTGCTGCCCCTTCCCTTCATGCAACTAGCTGGGTTCTGCTGACAGTGTGTGCAAACCTTGCTCCGGCAAAACAGAACCCAGACCCTCATTGTCTCAAGAAGGAACGGGATGATAGTCTCAAGAATCAATGATCCATCATCTCTATCAATTGTGCCCGTTTATCACCTGTCTACTGTTTGTAACCAGTATCAAGCATCGTGAGCCATTCTGGAATTACTATTTAAATGACTATCTTAACTATTGTTGATCGTTGTTGACCATTGCCTACCCTTGTTAATCGTTATTGATCATCGTCATGTTTCCTCTTAACCATTGTGGATGTTTATCTCAATGACAGCTAAGCATTCTTAATCCTTGTTTCACACTGTTGACCAGAATATCAGCCCTTGTCGACGATTATCAAAAACCCTTTTCTGAACCATACCTGAATCATTTGTATCATTTTCAACCACTGTTCATCCTTGGTAACCAGCGTTTGCCATTATCAATTACTCACACATGTTAACCGCTGTCTAAACTACTATCTTGACCATTTATCACCCATTGTCAAACAAGGGTAATCATCCATTCGTATAACTACTATGACCGTTGTCGAACCATGAATTACCCCTTGGCTGAACCAAGGTCAAGTCTTCATATTCATGATGAGTTGAGGCACATCAGTTCGCTCCACAGCGGCCAAGGTGCGGTAGCCACGGCAGCAAGTACGGCAGGACCCGAACTGCGGGTGCGGACCTAGCAGGTGAAACACAGCAAAGTCCAAAAACAATGATTAAGAATATCCGATGAATATCACTTAAGCGATTAAGAGTACAAAGAATTACATTCCATTACTATGGTCAACACTATGGATGGTCAATGAACGGTCACTGGTTACTATGCAACCAGTATTTTTGAACTGTTGATGTCCAAAACATATATTCTCCATGCCCACTATCACGTAAACGATTATGTATCCATCATCCATCATGATATAAAGCAGCAGCATATATACCATTATCATAGTCTTATATCCATCATCCATCATGAGTAAAACGATTTTCATCATAAAAAACAATTATCATACTCAAAAACTAGTCATGATATAAAACTTGATTGAGTCTCAACTCAACCCTACTCAGCACTGCTGCCTCTTCGCTCGCACGGCGCTCTGACCGATTCGGTCGCTCTGACCGGAAAGTGCTTGGACTGAGCGACACTTTTGGCGACAAAGAGGTGGGTTTAAGTAGTTGGGTCAATGGTGGTTCATGAGGCGCTCACCATTGGACGGATGGTGAATAGATGGTTCATGGTCATAGCGGTTAGTGGATGGTTAATGGTGGTTAAATGATGGATTTTCTCTCTGCTGATGGCTAGTACGCGCTACTCATGGTTGTCAATAAGAAAAAACATGGCAAATCTTGGCTGGGCACTTGCAGTCTTTTTGTTAGAAATGATTGGCGAGTGCTTGATGATGGTAACCATTGGTGATAATGAATGGTCGATAATGGTAATCAATGGCTATCAGAATGATTAATAATGGTAACAACTACAAATTAGCTACCAATGACTAAGTAGTCTATGCGAATGGTTGGGAACCGTTGATGATTATGGTGTCACCAATAATGATACTAACTAACAACCAGTATTGCAAATACTAATGGCCATAGGTTAATAATGGTCCTAGCAAAGGGGTGCTTAACAACTGCACAGTCAAATATTCTATTAGAAGAAATTATTGGCGAAAGGCTACTGATCTTACTAACAAAAGAAATCTTCACAAATGTTGCTGAGTTTGGAATACAGTTTTGGTTCATTCATAAATCTTTCGGTCACAAAATCTAAACGTTGATAAGTTTGGTGATGAAATCAAGACAACTGCAACTGCTGACCATAGTTCACGGTGATCCATTAGGGCGAGCCAAATAATTTGGCCAATAGCGGTTGTTAGGCTCTTCCCAAATTGATTTTAATGACGGGTAAAACGGCAAACACGTGGGTAAATGAGGTCCAAACGTGTTTCATACTGGCTAGTGATGAATTCATGATGTTTGCTTAATTTTGACTTGATTATTATAGCATGATCGTGTAACATCCCAAACGGATTGATATTAAAACAACGCACGGTTGTCTTCCATTCACTTCGAGTAAAAAGAGTCTGGCAATTCCAAACGAATCATACCAAATATAATGATTGTTTTTGGGGTCGAAGTCAAATATACTAGCTTCATCCATTCCTGCGATATTTGCAATGACTCATGGACATCCATGGACCATATCTTTACAAATCCACATCATTCTGCTCACCAGCCACAGCGAGGCCCTGAGACTCCCCACAGCGAAGCACCTGGCAGCGCAAGCGAAGCAAATGCAGGAGCTAGCCCTGCCTCGGCTCGCTGCAAGGCAATGGAAAAAATGGAACTCGTTGGAACCCCTGAAACAGTGATCTATGGTTGATGATGGTTGATGATGATTAATCCATGGTTAGTAGTGATTTATGGTCAATGGTGGGAAATCTATGCGTAGTGATGATTCACTTGAAGTTCCGGAGGTGTGCAATGGCTGTTCATACACCAAACTACCTGACAGTCATCTTCTTCAACGCTCAGCATGATGTTGATTTGGGCTCGTTAGGGGTATACTTCGGTATACCCCCCTTATAGGTCCATATTATCTTCTGTAGGTATCATTTATCTTCAAAACCCTAAAAAGGGTAGGTTTTTACAATCCGAAATATATGTTATAATATATAAACATGATGATTTGGGGGGCCCATGGTGTGTATACACATGGCATTCTGAACCATGGTCATTTTTATTCATCACTTGCTTGCAGAAGTGTTGCTGGCTTCGTTGTTGGCTGCTGCTATCCCTTGGTGTTTCAGCACCAACACATCCCCGGTCGGTTCTCATTCGCTGACCACTGAGGCCAGCGCCATGGCCAAGTTGACCAGCTGGGAAGCGGCTGAGCCAACTGCGGGCGGCGGTTCGACCGCGAATCAATGGCGACTGCCTTCAGCTGGGACTGGCGAGTGCAGTTCTGCAATCATTGGGGCCAGCCATCGTCATTGAAATCATCGAAACCAGTGATGATGATTGGTGTTCATAATTGTTGGTTCTTCATGAATTGCTGGTATTGCAACTAGGGTTTCAATGATGGCTAATGCATCTAAAATTCTGGTTGGTGGTTGAGTCACACTGATGAAAAATATGCCTGTCAACCCAGCAACCATTTGTTAAATACTGGGGAAAATGAAACAAGTCAATCAAACCACAACTAGTCCTTGTTTAATATTTATTGTAGGTCATTTTCCCCTACACTTAAACACTATGATCCCCTACTTAAAACAACAACCAAACTGGGTCTTGACGGCGAATTATTGCATCGCTGGTTGATTGCTGTTTATTGGGGGACCAGCTATGTATCACAAACCCATCATAGACAGCCCAAATGTGGCAATAGCAGGCAACTACTTGCTACAGAGATTATTCAACCCTAGAATTTGGTGAATATCACTCTTGAGTTAGCACCAAAGAACTAGATAGATACCAATAGAAAGGTCTCAAAGCATGAAAGTACCTAGCTAGTGGTCATGGATCCCCTACAATGACAATGGTCAAAGCGAACAGAACTGGCTGGAAAGCACCTATTGCAACCAAAAAGGTTCTATAATGAGAACATTATTGGTTCTATATGAGAACAATGAACCTATATCAGCATTATAGCATTCATAAGCACCTATATTGAAATATTTAGTGCTAATGAGATGACAATCAATTGTGTCAGGACATGCATCGATGACTTCCACTCCCTGATGGACATGGTCTCCGATAGGATTCTCATGAAAATGGGGTCAAAATGGGGTAGATATTGGAAGCAAACCACCGGGGGCATGATTGTGGTCCAAGAAGGAAACATACTGATACATACTGATGCTGATTTTTTCTGCGATTGTTGCAAAAAATTAACAATACTTCCTACCAATATTCGACCTCGCTGGGGATGCCCATTCTTGAGCTGGACTACCCATCTCTGTTCAGGGCTGGAAAGGGTGGTCCAAATTCCCATCGACCCAGTGATTCCAAAGCCAGTAGTGGTAGTATCTCAAACTGGGTTGAAATATTGCGGTACCAGTTCTATCCATTTCTGGGTCGAAGATCTTGACATGACCACCACTGCAATCACTAGCACTAGCTCTTTGGACTGGGGCTCACCAATTCCAAATCACCTATCCCGAGTCAACTGATGAAGGAGTGCTAGATTGCTAATTCCTGATTCTGAATCACCGTCCATTTGGACACCCATGCAAGATATCCAAGATGCAACTTGCAGCTTTAACAAACCCGACAGCCACCAGCACCGAACTTCTTCTGCTATGGATCTACGGTCGCATTGAGACGCGGCAAGTGGTAGGAGTTGGCGTTGACAATTCCACGGCCACTGCGGACAAAAAACTGACCAGCCGTATGGTATTTGAGCGACTGGCGAGTGTCAAAATCCTGAGAGCACATGGAGATGTTTCAGAGTGATCCTGTGTGAGATTGTGAGGTGGCATGTATTACAGGAATTGAATGGAATTGGCCATCATGAGTGACTACAACTAATTGTTGTTTCTTGTGGTGGTCGTCGTTGGTGCAGCTTGTTGCTGCTGTTTGTTTCTACAAGCTGCTTCGTTTTTGTGCTGTTGTAGTCAATCCTCACTGGTGCTATTGTTGGTCTTTGTCGATGCTTTATACTGCTTCCTGCTTTAGCTGTTGTAGTCAGCCCTCGAGTCCTCACCAACCACTGCAGGAACAACAATCCAATGCTCGATGCAAAATATCTTGGTACTTCACCCAAACAACATCTCTAGCTGCTCTTGCCAGTGGGTCAATGCAATTACCCTAGTCACCCAAACTGCTTGATGGGATCATCAGTATAGCTGTTATTATCTGTTCATGTGTTGGACCATGTTGAACCCCCTGTTCGGAACATCTGACATGGCAAGGACCGAAGCACAACCGTCTCCATGTGAGATACGGATTCTCTGCAAGAACTCCAAGAAGAATCGATCTCCGGGTCCAGCAAAAGACTTGGGCCTCTGGAATAATCATTAATCATCAGGAGCCATGAGTAATTAAGTCATCATTTACCTTGAATAGCAATATTACCCAAGAAACTATTCTTGGCACAATAGGTGATGCTGTTATGCATCTCCAAGTAAATCCCAAATTAAAAAACCGGCTGATATTGCTGGCTACCCCCACATGTGGTATGGCATTGTGAACTTCCGAAAATGAGACATCAGTGAGTATGGTTTCCCATTTCAAAATGTAACATGTGTTTGTACTTGGTGGCACACAAAGCATATGAATACAACATAAAAGAACAGTCTTCTTGTCCAATCTGATCTAGTCCCATGATGTCTCATGGGATTGTGGTGCTACATTGCCGCTCTTGTGGCTACGCTTGCCCAACTGGTGGTTTCTCAAAACCTGGGTCCCCAAATCATCTTTGCTTAATCATTTATACTAATAAACCATCCATTTCTGGGGTCCCTTATTTTGAGAAGCCACCAACTGTTTGTGCAACTCTTCGATTTAGAACCTCCAAAGGTCGATTCGAAGGGCACTTGGAGATGCCAGCGGCTCTACCACGCGGCGGAAAGGAGCTCATCCCTGTTTAGGGGCATGGCTCAAACTGCGGCTCGAGGTAATGGAAAAGAACATCTTCGGGGCCAATGAATCAATTGAGTTTCTCGAAATAAGGGGGCCTAACAATGGTTGGTTTAGCACTATTTTACTATTAATGGGAGTTACTATTAATGCTTTACTGTTAATGGTTGATCATTCATGAATTGTTGATAAAGGATGATTTGGGAGGTCCCCTCATTTTTAAGAAACACTTACATGGGGTTGTCCATCAATGGTGGTACCCCCAAGCATCCCCAAATGATCATCATTGATCGGCAAACGAAGCAACTATAGCGGAACACCATTTAATGGACAAACACATATCGCCGATCAAACCGGCAGAATCCTGAACTTTTTGAAAGGTTGTCAACTTCCAAAGGGTCCCGTCCTTATGTGTCTCGCCTGCAAAACGGTATCTTTTCACAAGGGCGCAGCAAATTATAGAACTATGCCTTCTTGTCAACCTGATTGAGTTCTACGGCTCAGGCAAACTGGATGGGGGGAAACGTGGATATCCTAGCCAAAACATGCAAAAACAGGAATCTTGCAGTTCAATGGCATCAAAGCATCTAAAACATATGGATTGATTTCACTTGGTTTCAGGTATGCACTTGTGTCACTTTAATAAATCAAATTCAAAAGCTGTCTGTGATTTCTGCATTTGCTAAGTGTAGGCAAGTTTAAATGGCCAACCATGTTGGAAATGCGTTGCAAGAAACTCGTGCAAGCAGATCATAGCATGCAAGACCTGAATCTACTATTCAGTAGGTCTGATCCGACAACTGCCAAACAACTTTTTTATGTAGTGAATCAATGTGAATCATACATCTCCTGGTTCACCAAAGAATCACCACAGGGTTTGTTACTAATCCTGCAAGCCCTCGGGCAAAAAACACGCACACAATCTTTGACTGTCGAAGAGAATCCAGGGAGACGCAACACTCCAATGAATGCTGAACCCCAAAACTCCACCGGCACCAGGTTAGGTTTCCCACTCAACTCAGGCACTTGCTTCTTTGAACACATGCTAGGATGATCGCGGAGGAGTCGAACTGTCAGAAGGCAAAGAAATGGATACGTATATGTTCATTAAAAAGTATATCAGTATAATAAATATAGATATGTTCATTTGGAGGAGTCTAATTGTGATATTACACTATATTCTACTTATGTAAAAGATACTAACTATTCTTATACTGATGCTTCATCTGCAGTGTACATGCAAAAAACTTCTCCGTTGATCTTCTAGAATGACCTGGACTTCATGGAGACACAGTGTGTGATGAGGGGTGGGATGTGAGACATGTCCATCTACCAGTGATCAACGGGGGATTATCAGGCTGCCTTGATGGGCATAGAATCTGAGACCTCGAGACTTCTGTTACTGGCTGGAAAGGCACTATGTCGGAAGCTGGCTTCCAAGCGTCTCTTTGAAGTGTCAATATAAATGTCGTACATCCATTGCACGGACATCAAGCAAGTTGTACATTCTCTTGGTTCATCATTGTTGGCAGTTAGAAATAATAGCAATAACGGTCAATGACGATTCAAACAATTTGAGACTCTTTGCACAAAAATATGCGAAAACAACTTTATCAAATTGAATGCATGCGGATTCATCAGTTCCAGTTGACAAAAAACTACAAGGCTATGCTTGGCAATTTTCCTCGCGCTTCCGCACAAACGGTGACCCAAGAAAAGAACGAACCAACTAAATTGGCAGTCTGCTTCAAATATGTATTACAAAAAACAATTAATTAATCAGCATCAATTAATCAATTAGCCATTCCAATCTTTTCAGATCATTATATATACAAATCATAAATTCTAGCCAGGACTTCCTTAATCAGCCAAGCATTTTGTCTTAAGGTGAGTTCAGCTGCTCACATCAACACTTCACCAAGCTTTTGGCCAATACACATGGGCAAAAGGCTTGCGATCCAAGCACATCCCATTCCTACCGGCCATTCTTCAAATATGGATCCACTTATGATGAAACTTCAAACAATCCTGTAAAATATAGAACCCAAATCAGTGTGATCGTTGATCACCTGCTTTCAAAACAACATGGTCTAACCACCAAAAGTTCTGAATGGTGTCCTGGCTCAAAGCATGTTTCGGATTGATTGCGATGGTTGCCTCCATGGATAAATCGATACCATCTGGTCGTCAAACCGGGGACACCCCGCTGTGGCACTCCATCGACCTTCCCCTCTCATCATGTCCTGAAAACCGTTCTTGTTCCAGGGACAGCCTTTTCTCTGGCTAGTGTTTCCACCGTTAAGTCTTCAAAGAGCACACGAGTTCTTCAATCGCCGAATCCCGCCGCCCGAATCCTTGCCACAGGTCTTTCTACTAACTCTGCACTAAGTCATTCGCCTTGAAACACCAAGTCATTCACCGTTGATGACTCCACCTGTAGCAACCAGCAACCGGCAACGTGCACGCTGCCTCAACGGGGCCGGCGCTCGAGGATCAAAGATTGGACGCCCTTGGGCCTAGTCCATGGTCAATGACCTCAGTGGAGACACTGGGAGTTGGTTCATGACTTCAGGAGGGGACAAAGAAAATGGTTATGGTTGGTGAATCATAATATGTTTTGATACCCCATCATATGCTATGATATGCTATGATATGCTATGATATGCTATTATCATCATGGTTAATCATAATTGATGATTGGTGAATGATCTACATTATATACATAATTGGTTATTTGTTGACTGTGCATGATGATTTTGGTTAATGGTCATGATGGTCGTACACCAATGGATGATGGTTGATGATTGATGACTGTTAAGGATGCGTGTTTATGGCCAGGGTTGATGCGTACTGATGGTGCTTAGTGGTGGTTCATGGATGGTTTGTGCTAGTTCATAATGGCCAATTGTGGAACCAACAACAGGTAAACGTTAATCATTGTGATTCTTGACCCAAATCAATTAAGGGGTTCTACGCCCTCCAGGGCCATCCTGGTTGCTGGGCCAATGACGTGCGTGCTGATACCATCTCCAAACAATGCCTACCTCATATTCTGTTGCCATTGCGACATCCTGAAATGTCAGGAAACATATCATGAACTCCTTCTTCCACTGGCTACCGACAAAGATATTTGGAAACTCCTTACCCCAAAAAAGAAATATTCGACGTTTCGATTGTTTTCACTGCTGTCATGCGGACACCATTTATCATGAACTCGATCTACAAGCCAGTCCTTCGTGTAATTCTGAACTCAGAAATCTTCGGTGGCATGCTGCAGCGGGGTTGATGACCCCCTCTTCATGGCTCATTGTATCCCACAGCTGGAACTTAAAATGCATCCGTATCTCAAAAATAGTGATGATGGCACACACACACACACACCCACACGCACATATACAGTACAACAAATGTTTCCAAACCAGTCATGTAGAACTGTCAAGAAACCCAAGTTGGAACCCAAGTTGGAACAGTTTGATGTCAATGACACTGCA
>VSDK01015182.1:113412-164861 GCA_009767595.1 Symbiodinium kawagutii
CACCACAGCAGCAATCCCGGAATCATGGCTCCACAGAGCCGAGAAACCCTTTGCCTACCAGCATGGGCACGAACAAAGTGAGGTCGTCCAACGAACCGATAAATGCAATCACGAAGAGTGTCTGTGTCTGAGCACTCTCCTGGTCCAGGAGAATTTGCAGGTGTCCATATCATATATGTGTTTCCAAATAGGGGTATCCCCTGTTGTCCCCAGTTATAATCCTTTATATTGACCATGTTTTTATTAATGAACCTTGCATTTTTGGACTTCCCTGTTTAAGAAGCCCCCACATCGTGAAACAATCATGGCTAAGCTTTATTACATAGTGAAGGCTAATCGTACAGCGGAAAAAAATGGAAACAATGAAATGTATGGTTAGTATTGGTCAATTACAATGCATGCAGCAATGGTCAATCATCTTTGGCCATATCATTATAATTGTCAACACAAATTCAAACATATTTGACCAACAACTAAAGTAAGCAAATTTAGCCATATCTCAAATAGATTAGTAACTATTTTCAAACATTGTAGCCATATATTACATTGTTTATCAACAATATTCAACAATGTGTGTAGATGACCATACATATGTATACATATATCATCTCAATAGCGATATTAGATATTAACGATTCGATACATCCATAGGTAGTTCACCCACAGTCCACCTGAGGCCCATGACCAAGGCAGCCGCCTGTCCACCGACCAAACATGACCAAACAAAATCCTGGTCTATGAAGATTTTCCAGGATCCTCAAGATTTTCCATAATTGTAAGAAACCATCATATGTAGATGGTATGCCTGAAACTGGTGCGCCCCACCAGGTGAACTAGAGCAGCTCATGCCCCGCTGGTCCCCTCCTTTTGCGATGCAGCTTTGCTCTGAACATCCTGGGCCAGCCAGGGCGGGTCCTACACCATTCACGATGATTTGCTTCCTACAAGGATTGGTTCATTGGTGAATTGTTTATACAGCTGGATATCAAGCATAAACCAACTATAATTACAAAGGACATACCAACTATATTTGCCAGCAATAGCCGACAGCAACAGGGGAAATACCAACTATCTATGGCACTTAGGGTCAATATTCACCAACGAACAGCCATCACAAACATCCCAACAATTGCTCATGAACCGCCTATGCGATTTGGCTCAAGAAGTTTCTACCGCAAGTAGTGTGCAAGGGAAACATACGCGCTAGAAGCCCAAATTGAAAATAACCTGGAACAGCCTGGAACAAAATGTTCCTTTTTGAGAGGGTATGGTTGGAGCAAGGGCTGTCCCTCACTATTGCAAGCGTTGAGAACAAATCTTTGCAACCAAAAGAATCCTGACAGAGCAGAATAGCGTCATGCCATGGACCGAATCCAAACTGTGGCAAAGTCATCCAAATTCCAAATATCTCAGCTGGTTCTTCCTACCACCATTGTTCATACTAGGCACGACGGTTCCGCCAAGCCAAATGAAACAGCCTTTTTGACATAAAAAACATCACCCCAAGTACCGACGGAATGGGAAACAACTGGGTGTTTCCTAAAAATTAGACTTGCTTCCTGCAAACCCAAACCACTTCTTGGTTAGAGACATTCATTTTGGGCTGGTTGCGGGGTATCTGCATTCTTAGAGATACCCAATACCGATACTATGTAATTACCCAAATAGATCTATTCTTTTTGTGTATTCAGCTTCTCAATTATTTTTTTGGAAGAATGGGCCAGCGTCTGTCATTGACCGGTCCACACTGTTCCGGCTTGATAATCAAACACGATCAAGGATGTAGGGCATAGATCTCCTTAATGAGCCTTATAAATGATCAATTGATCTCCAACATCACCGGTCCACGCGACTGCTGCGCCCTAGGCTCGATCTCGTTGGCGGAATCGGCGTTCCTCGGTGAAACACCGGCTGTTTCAGCCATGGCTTTTCAGCGACCTATGGTGGCTTCACAAGGGCACAACAAACAGCCCATGGCCATTTTCATTTGGATCATGGTGTAGGCATCATTATTGTAGGGATACTGTGTGCATCATTGTTCACAAGGTCATTAATTGCAACTGGTGTAGGCATCATTATGCACGGGGTCGTCCCTGCTAACCAGTAAACCATCCACGATGGCACCAATGGTTGAGCAACAAAAGCAAATTATTACCAGTAGTTTGGTGATGTTTGGCAACCAATTCTGTCTTTTCTCCCCAAGTACTACTTTGTGGATTTATAGTTGGTTGAAGTTGAAGTATTAGTTCGTTGATGTTTGTCGTCTATCCGGAAGTATTTACAAAGTGGGCCCTCTCGAATGCTATCACCGCTGGGATGGTCAGCCGACTCCACCATGGCATGCCGTGGCCGCGATGCTCCAAGGTGCTCACGTTTCCGGAAGGGCGTCAGCTCACCATCCTCCGCGTCCGTGTCTTGGTCCGGACTCACTTTTGCGTAGTTCCTGAGAAGATCATCAGCCAAGCCAAACATTTTACGCAAAAAATACAAGCAGAAACACATCAACAAAAACAAAATTAATGATTCTTAGTGAGTATATGGGTGTTTCTCAAAATAGGGGTGCCCCTAAATCATGTTTATTAAAATAGCACTAAACCAACCATTTTGGGGGTCCCCTATTTTAAGAAACCCCGTATGTGAGTATTGTACTGTTGAATATTCACCATTAGTTTGAGGGATGGTCGTCACCCCATTGCAAGGATTATGCATATGTATTCATCATTAGGCCGCCTATTGTTGGGAGTTTGGGCACCCAGTCTTGACCATGGCTAACCACAGGCCACGTAAACCAGGCATTCGTTGGAGTGTTTTCTCAAGACTGCTGAAACTGGAAGTCACCGACCAGAGGCGGGAAGGCATTCCGGAGAAGCTCATCAGCGACGTTGGTTGAAGTGATGTAATCATTTGTTCACTTTATGTACTTCCATTCGAATTTGCACCCGCGAATTGCAATTATATACATGTGCATAGCCGCAGTATAGCGACATATGGCCACTACATTGGGGGGTTGGGACAGTTTCCCAAAACACCCACACATGTTCTTTTCGGCCGCGACTTGTGTACCGCCCCAAGTTCGTACACCAACCGTGTCATGAGATGTCCTCTTGGCTCAGCCCCGCATCAGCTCCAAGCTTATCCAAGCTTCCCTTGTTCCACATCTCCATGTAGCTTTTCCTCATCATCATCTGACTCCGTCCACCACTCGTGCAAAAGCTTCCTTAGCATCGAGAAGCTGGGTCATGTGTGCCATGTAGATGATGTAGCGATATCTGGATGTTTCCATTTGCCCAAGCAAAAGAAACCAACGTCCGAAGTTCCTCTACTTCCTGGGGAAATGGAACATGAAATGGAAAATGATGCAAGTGGAAGGTACATGGAAGTGGAAGCTTCAGTGGTACTCTCTGCTTGTCGCAAAGCGCATCCAAGTGTCACTGAATAGATTGCAAGCATGGAACCTGCCAGGACTGTAAGGATCTTCTCAGAAGACCAAGCATCTTTGGCATTTCTCGTGAGGTACTCCTGAACGCCAGGTGCAGGGTTTCCATGGCGGTTGTATTCTCGTTGATCTTGAGTGATCTTGTTGTTTTCCACCAGTTTTCTGTGAATTGATTTCGAACCAAACCGGCGCGACGTTCAATGGATGTGCACCATATTGGAAGCCAAAAACACTGGAGCCCTCCACGCTTTGTGATGCTCTTTCTCCCTCTCTCTGTCTAGCTCAAACAAATTCATCCTACACACCTTCGTGCTCAAAATGACACCGAGTACAAAATCAGCTGCAGGTCAAGAAAAATGAATAATATATAATATATTATGAAAGTATCCCCGTTTGAATAGACCAGGTGAACTTGTGCAAGCAAAGTGTAGTTACGATTCAGGTTGCACCAGTTTTTGGCTACAAATTGGCCTGTCAACCCCTCCCAAAATGGGCTACAAAAAGCAAATCCCGGTACCCCTGCACACAAGATAAAGCCACTACAAAATGCATACTTGATATTTTTGGGATATCCCAGCAGGTTGCTCTTTGAATCCTGGATTTTCCATCTATCATTTTGTAGTGACGTAAGGTGGCCTCATCATTTTGTCTCTCTCTGTCTCTCCTCATCATTTTGTAGCGTGCATTAATTGGATGGGCAGACATTAGGCGCACTAAAATTGCTAGGCCTAGATTCCTAAATTGTTGTGCTGGGCCTGCATGATCAATTTGTAGCAACACTTTGCTATAGTACCAAGAGTGGCTCTCCAAACCAAGAGTGTCTTCCTTTTCATTCCTTCTCATTCCTTCTCATTCCTTCTCGTTCCTTTTCATTCCTTCTCATTCCTTCTCATTCCTTCTCGTTCCTTTTCATTCCTTCTCATTCCTTCTCATTCCTTCTCGTTCCTTCTGGTTCCTTCTGGTTCCTTCTCGTTCCTTCTCAATCCTTCTCATTCCTTCTCATTCCTTCTCATTCCTTTTCATATCTTCTCATTCCTCGTGCCCGTTCATGTGCAAAAATTCCCTCGATACAATGCCCAAATATGCCGAATAGAACACTCATCTGAGACCATTCCAGCCCCCAGTGCCAGACAGCTCGATGACGATTTTCACGATCCTTCTGACATACAGGAACACAAAATGTCAAAAGAAATCGAAACCCTTGGTAGTGAGCATTTGTTCACGGAGGATATTTTAACGAGAGTATATCAACGAGGGTATTTTTTGCTCCATCCCAAGCTTGTCCGTGACATCCCACTACAAACAGGTTCCCAAAGAAACTTCAACCATGCAGGGGAAATGTGAACACTACGAAATGCAATCTCACTGCACAGGGTCTACGCTACAAAATGCAAGCTCGAAAAATATGGCACCAGTGTTGGAAGCCAACAAGCTCACTACAAAATGCAATTCGAGAAAACAGAAGGACCTTTTCTGGATTCATCAAAACACCAGTTTGCTACAAAAAGCCTAGCCCAGGATCACCTATCTCTTACAGAACGGAGCTATTTTGGAGGGTTGTAAGCAACACAAGTGCTACCTTTCTGTAGTGATTATTTCAACGGGGATATGAAAGTACTGTATATCGCGGAAGGCTGAACACAAAATATGAGTACTGAGTACTTATATAATTGATGGCTGTTTCACACTCTATTCTTGACATTCAAATTTGACATGCCTGGTTAAACAATGCTTTACCGGCGTGAGAAAACTGGACTTGAGCGGGTCATCGAACGCTTGAAAACAACAACTGAACAGTAGATCTGGGAACAGTAGATCTGGGAACAGTAGATCTGGAGTCCAATTGCTATGGATAAGAGTCGCAAGACTGGATGCCAACAAACCGGGCCATCACTTTCACAGTCAGCGAAACAATTCGACCAATTTTGGAAGCCAAGCAACAACGATCTTGTTGCCAGAATATGCTATGCACATTGCTAACATGGTCTGTACCTTAGACCACTGCTGCGTGCAAATCTCTCCGTGTTTTCTGGCTTCATGCGTCAAACACGCGCACACAAGCATTCATCAAGTCTATTACCAAGTCATGGCGAAACCAAACTGCTGAGGATTTAGAGAAAAAAGGTGGGGCAGGTAGCAGCAAAGCCATTCCGCAGGGATCCTCCTGAAGCATTTCCAGGGAACTATTTCATACTTAGAGTCAATGAAGCAAGTTTCCCAGGCAAACATGCAAAGAAATCATTGTAAAATGCCAAGAACAGAAAGGTCTGACAAATCAACGACAAATCATCATGATGGTTTTCAGTGATCAGTCATCAAGGCCCATTTTCGGGCACCCAGATCAGCCAAGGGGCAACGCATACCGATACGTAGATCGCAGTGTTGATGAGTCTGGAGGACTTGCTGACGTTGTTGGTCAGAAATGGCGCCAACCACACCACGTCATCCTTGGGATAGTTGCGGCACCGGGCACAGGGGCCGGTTCCAAGCCACTGGAAGGCCCATGGTGTTGGGTAGGAATGGAATCAATTTAAGAAACACATTGTGGGCCGAGTTTAGGAATGACAGGGAAAGATAGATACTGTACTGTAGATAGACTTGATGAAATTATCAGATCAGATCAGGCCAGATTAGATCAGATCAAATGGATGGATGGATGGATGGATGGATGGATGGATGGATGGATGGATGGATAACTCAAATAATGATCAAATAATGCAGAAACATGTAGTGAGAATGAGGGAGATAAATAGAAGGGTAGATAGACTAGACATCAAAACAAATCCTGAGAGAAGGATAGAAAATAGGTACTGTAGATATACAAATGTGTTATTTTCTCAAAATAAGGTTATCCAGTTGTCCCCAAATCATCCAATAGAAGCCATTTGGGGTTGTATAAAAACCCCGTGGCTTTTTCTTATTCGCCAAATCATGTTATCGTGTTTTTTCCTTTTATCGTTTTTTCAGGTTTTAGCCTTTCAACATAACCAACATGTTTGCTTGTCTATTGTGGCTATACGGGTTGGCACTAGCAACCAATGATAAGGCAGGCAAACAGATGGGAATTTGAAAGAAAACGGAGTCCTTTATGCATGCCAGGAGATGCTGGACAACGACAGGTTTTGTTAAGTGTCAGCTTCTCAGCCAATCAATATATCACATGTCAATTTAGTTGGAAAAAGGCTGCAGTGCAAAGAAGCCTCCGAGCCAGAGCGAGGAGATTGTTGCAATTACATCAGGGCCCACTTCAGCATCTTTCAGTATTAGTTGCTGCAAGGCGTATAATGTTTTCGCAGGCAAACACTGAGACATGGAACATAGCTACGGGTGGTTGAAAACATGAAAGGATGAAGGCCAGAAATGGTCAGCTGCCTATTGGAGGAGGATTTTGTTCGGTTTGTTATCGTTTTTGTTATCGTTTTGTTATCGTTCAGGACCTCTATGTCTGGGAAATTTTTCTGGGTGAATCCGACTTCCAGCAAAAGAATGAAAAGCGGCGTGTCTGTGCCCAAATGGCTCGTCACAATCAGTCCCAATGCCACCATCTGAGGACATGTGTCTATCTATCTATTTGACATGTATGTATTGTTATCGTTTTTTTTCCTTTTATCGTTTTTTCGGCTCTCAGCTCTATTTCCCTCTCCTGCGTTTCCGTCAGCCAAAACGGAAAGCACGGGGTTATTATACTGCCCCATTTACAGTGGTAAACCAATTATTTGTTGGGGATTGTTGGGGTACCTCTATTTTGAGAAACACCCATATAGAGAGAGAAACAACGGGGATAACATGCCGCCCAGCTTCGATTGATGAGGAAACTTTGATGGATATGGCTGCTCCAACCCCAGCCGCCCAATGCAGGATTGGGACGACCATGGCCGGCGACGCGACGAAAATATGAAAGTCCCAAGCAAGTTGTCTTTAATTGTGGCTAACAAATGATAGCTGTTAATAGTCTAGTGATGATGGCTGAGGTGGTTATTAGATGTGGCTAGTCAATGATTTTCTTTGTCGATCTATGTTGGCCTACTCAGTGGACCATGGGCTTTAGTAAGCCCTGGCTCGCGTCGTGGTTGAACAAGCATTGTGGTTTCCGCAAATGATGTGTTTCCGAAGTGGGGTTTCCGTCTCTGTGGCATCACACTGCACAAGCAAAGTTCAAGAAGTGCTTCAAGTAGACTCTGAATGCAATGCATTCACAACTGAAAATCTTGACTCAGCTTTGCTGGAACCACAAACATCAGGTCTGGCTTTGGCATGCATTGGTCCGGCTATGCAGCAAGTCGTGTCTGGTTCAAATCAAAACAAGCAAAACAAAATCAAACACAATCGAAATGATAGACTTGAAAAACAATTGGCACAACGTTATGCAACACTTTTCTACCAAATAACTGTGAAAATCGGATGAGATGAGATTGTTGATCGGACTGGCGTCCATGATTTTTTGACCCGCCCTGCCCCCCCCCCCCCCCGCGGGCCAAAAAACATTCCAGTTTTGCCTTGCAGCTTGAAAAGCATGCAAAACCACGCCAAACCATACGGTCAACAATACATAGCACACAACTTTTTAAAACCCACCCACTTTAAAAAAAAACCTTTCAGGCCAAGCTCTCTCACTCGCATCAGCAAATTCCATCAGCATCCTTTTTCCACTCATTTCTGCAGCACGATGCTGGATGCGCCACAGCTAGCGGCGCTGGATGAATCCCACGGAAGGGCCATCTAGCCAAACAGCTCCAACACAAACAGGAATTCCATGCTGGTTGATGCTGGTTGGGGGCCACGGTGACAATGACATTCTGCTTGTGATCCTCCCAGCACCAGGTTCCGGAGAAGATTTCTCGCGCTTGGGCGAGGGGTCGTGAGGTCGGACATGACCTTCTTTGGGTTGTCCCGCCAATTGCGCATCCCGCCACTTCTCAGACAGTTGGATGGCCGGAGTCAGGGAGGCCTCCCAAATCTTTTCAGATGGGTTGATCTCATTTTCTGGCGCCTACAATTAGACAGTATGTATCACTGCATTTTTGTTGTGGCATTTTGGCTCATCCCTCTGGTCACAGGCCATCCGCAAGTTCAGGTGGTTGCTGTATGGCCACTGTCCTGAGCGTGTCAGCGACTCCAATGAGTTCTGAAAAAGCATTCACCCCCACGGATACTACAGTGACCGACCAGAGCAGGCCAACCTGAGAAACAACCCTGAGAAACAACCCTGAAAATGACTCGCACTTATGCGGGGGCTTCTCAAAATAGCCCCCCCCCCCCCCAAATCATCCTTGATTAACCAGTTGCAGGTAAGAAACCAACCATTTTTGGGGTGCGCCCGTTTCAAGAAAGACCCATATGCCTGGGAAACCATGATGAATTTTCACGTCGCAAAGCGTTCATTATTTCTTTTATATTTTCCCAAGCAAACTTCGCGTCGCAAGGCAGCTTTGGCAGAATTCAAACCCACTGGTCTTCCAAGCGTCTGAAGCTCTTCATTTCTGTCTTTGCCTTTGCTCTCTTTGCTTGTTTCTCGTGCTTCGCTGAACATGAGATCTTGCTGTTTTGGATTGATTTGTTTGTTCATTAGTGCTTCTATGATTTGTGGAACGGATGAATTCAAGGCCTTGCCAGTTGAAAGGTTCACCTCTCACAATGCCATGCCTCGCTGGAATGATGCATCAATGCTGTCGGCCAGTGTACCCATAAAAATTGATGGCCTACCCCAGGCAATCATATATTTGGAGTAGCACCACCATTGCAGGGTATACAAGTGGTATTCCCAGGCGATACCATGGTAGACCCATGGTATACCCTATGCAATTTCCCACGTGAAGCACGGTGCCTCACTGCGGAATCGCCACCGAGCTGCCACTGAGGCTTCTGCAGCATGGGGAGCAATGCCGCGTCGGAGCCCAAGAGTTGAATCAACTCCGTGGGAATGTCGTTGGAGACCTCGAGGTGCTCAAGCCACTGGTAGCAACCATTAAGCCACCTGCTGGTAGGACTTTCCAGTTGGAAAAAATGGTGGCTAATGACTAGGGTACGTGCCAGTCATGGTGCTTGAATATCTGTAGATATCTGTAGTTCAGTGGTTTCCTAGCCTACTTAAGTTTGGGTAGTCATGCGAAAGCATTCTGAAGTGACGATGAAAGTTTACTCTCAGCAGTACGGTGATACAATATCACATTCAGTAGCAAAACCTTTGAATGATGAGCGTGGCTGTGGCCAATCTTTCCTTGGGAAATCCAACTCACAAACCCTCAACGAGAAACGAAGGACTGTAGACTCTGTAGACTATTGTATAGGCCTTGGATGTTGAAAAATATGAAAAAATCTAGAGTTGGCTCCCCACCACCAGCTTTGTCCTCATATCTCATGTCCTCATGATCCCCTGCCAAACAACGCAAGTAGCAGCCAGAGCACATTGATCTTCGAAGCAGTTCTAGGCGAAATCCAGCCTTTCACAAACTTCCAGGCCATGGCGAAAATCGATCCAGAACGAATCACAAAGATGTGAGAGACCTGCAGCAAGCCATGAGCTCAAAGCGCCCTTGTGGCATTTCCTTACCATGTCTCTTGAGTACGGGGTTCATCAACATTTAGCTCTACGTTTAGCAGATATGGCGGACATGGTCCCCAAGTCTTGCTCTTGGCAAAGCCAAACTGGGACCTACCACCGCATGGGATAGGGATGGCTAGGGTACCGTCACAAATATGCATATTTAACTTCTACGTACATACACTACGTAGGTCCTTGATTCATAATCGAACCCCTGGACATTTTCTGTCAATGTTCGAGTGATCCTCTCTGGACTCAACAGGGTGACTTCACCGCCGCCATGTTCAATTCATTTCCCGGCTGAACCTCGACTTAAAGTGCAACGACGATAATAATAAGTTCTCAATTGGATTTTTTTCGGCTCATCACCTGGCAGCAGCTCCCTTAAAATCAATGGCGCCATGCCATCCGGCTCCCATCTTCATCCATGGTCGACCTCTGAACATTTGGCCCATGCCACTGCCGCGCCTGCTCCATGTAATGCCTTTGCGGCTGGAAGCACCACTTGGAGAACAAAATCATTGACGAAATGTCTCACGTGCGACACTGGTCTTCTCAGCACATATTCAAGGTAGGGCCCTCTTGTCGATTGAAAGGTTACCCATACTCACCTCAATCCTCTAGGATTTTTACAGCTATAAATCTCTCGGTTACCCATGTCACCCATGCAAAGCTCCCAATTCTAATGACAACCAGTGCTATTTCTGGTGCTGAGCCAGCTGGTTGACGGAGCTATGGTGAAGCATGGTCTGCAATGGTCAGTCCATATTTAGACATGGTGAATATTTAGTGGACTAATGGTGGTTAATTGGTGGTAAATGTTATAGTGATTTGTGTAATTAGCAATGGCTACTAGTGTTTGAAGAATGAGTAATTGTCAGTAATGATTATTCTGCAGTTTGGAAAGCCTCATAATGGTCGATCAATTAAAAAATACAAATATATATGCCCGGCATTGGTTCAATGACTGTTGTTTTAAACCCATGTATTCGTTTGGTTCAAGGCTGACCTGTACTTAGAACATCTTAAACTGATTGATTGTATTTGACAATGGTTATATCTTGGCTAACCTATCCATAGTGAATACTGTTTACTTCGTGGCTACTGTCTTTCACAATGGGGATGAAAATAGCCGACGTAGTAGCCAACAGCCCAGTTTTGCCAGAGTTCCTGGAATCTGAACTTGGTTGCTCGTTTACAGTGGACTTTGCATTCCATTTCCAGGTCTTCGATCATTCGAACTGTGCTAATCCGTCCCCCCATGAGCGTGTCTGGTCTTCGCTTTTCCGCACGCAAGGAAATCTCTTCAAATTCGTGGCATCATCGATTCATGGTTAACCATCATTAACCATCATGACATGTAGCATTGGCATTAACCATCATTAACTGCAGCCTGCTGTAGTCAGGCCGTTAGCTCTGGCGGGCTGAGAGATCGTCCCTGGTGTCTGCCTTGCAACTCGGAGATTTGATGCCGCAAGTGCCGGGCCACGGCTGGAGCTGTGCTCTCTTGGGCTTGGGCCTCCAGCTCCAGAAGGACTTCCGCTTCTGAGGAGTCGTTGTCTTCCAGCAGAAATGCCAGCATTTCCACCTCATGTTCGGCCTCCAGAATTGTCCTTTCCCGAGGCTTCAGGCCTTCTTTCATGGCAGCCTCAGCTTCCACTCGAAGTTTGGCAGCTTTCAGAACCACATTCACAAACTCCCCTGCAGGATGGGGAGATGGAGATGCCCGTCTTGGGCCTCTGGCAGCCCTGGCACCCGACATTGGTTGAGTCAAAGTTGAGTTCATTCTCCCTGACTCAAAGGAACGTCCACGTGCAGGTGATCCAAAGGTGGTCCTCATTGGCGTTTTGATCGCTGACACATCTGGCCATAAGGACACTTGGTGATAGCCTTTGTCCACCTGACCTGAAAAGCGTGGTTCCCTGATGCCGTGTCCAGGCTCCTTGAGCTCCCTACGACCAGCTTTATTCCAGCTGCCAGGGCTGAAAGATGTGACAGACTGGATTTCCAGTTGCAGTTCAGCATCCTCTCGACGCATTGGCAAGCCTCTGGACTCTGCCCGTCTTCGCCAGACTTCAAAATCCCCATGTTTGCGTAGCAAGGCCTCTCGCCATTCTGCAGCAGTTTGCTGCAGCAGTACGTAACGCTGCCGAACAGCTTGCAGCTCTGCCTCTCTGGCAGGGGCACCCGCCTCTGCTGCTCGAAGGGCCTCCAACCGAACTGCGAGTTCCAATGCCTCCTGTGGTCCCAAGGGGTGAGTCTGTCCTTGTTTCCACTGGCTGATGTTGGAATTCCCAGGTATTGATGATGACAATGATATCTCTGGAGGATTCTGGAGGAGTTTATGAGATTTTGTGAGCCTTTTGTTGTTTGAGAAAAACTGAAAACTTGGGCATTTCAGAGCATACGAACCGACAAACCAACAAACCAACTGCAGACTACAAACCAACCACCCACCCAACCACCCAACCCACCCAATCACCCAACTAACCCAACCCAGCCAACCAACCAGCAGCATCCAACTTTGGCAGCTCCTGCCGGGCTTCGCCATGCTTCTTGGCCAAGCGTGCATTTTCCCTTTGCCTGAGGCAAATCTCTCGGACGGCATCCTGATGCTCTCGAACATAAACATCTGCCTGCCAACGTGCTGCACTCAAAGATGATCTCAACTGATCGATCTCCTCCGTGCTGACTCTTCTCAGTTCATCGATCTGCTCAGTTTTGGATCTCTCCAATTCAGCAATCTTCACCGCATGCTCGCATCGAAGCTCTTCGAGCTCCTCCGTGTGCAAGGCCTTCAAAAGTGCAACCTCTTCAGTATGGGAAGCTTCCAACTGAGCAATAGCTCCAGCACATTCAGCCTCATCATCTTCTAGCTCAGCCAGCTTTGGGAGACCTTCTTTCAATTCTTCTTTGCAATCAATGACCTCCTGCTTTAACCTCACCACGTCTTCACTACAAACCTGAATTTGTGTGCGCAACACTTCGGCCTCCATGAAACGTGCCATCACAGGGGCCGTCTCCTCCCTCAGTTGCTTCAGTTCGGTCTCCATCTCGGACCGTTCCAACTCAGCGATGTCGCGATCCCTTTCCGCTCGGGCAACCTTTCGCTCGAGGAGAACTCGTTTCTCCTCCAAAGTGTCAAGCTTTTCCTGTAGGTCGGCTACCAGCGGTTCATTTTCTTGAAGCTGCACTTGAAGTGACTCCACGGTCTCTCGCACATGTTGGAAGATCAATTGCTTAGCTTCCTCGGTCACTTGCAGCTCGCTGCCTGTGCCGTGCGCAAAGTCTTCCAACTGTTGCAGTTTCTCGGGGCCCAAAATGTCGGCCAGCGACAGGTGCATGTGCCGCCCATCACCGGCACTTTGCTGCTCGCTGTGCATGCAGCCTGAACAAAGGTCTACATCAGCGCGCACTTGTCTGGGATTCTTGATGTTCAATGCTGTCATTAGCTATTTGAATTGACTAGGTGCAAATCGACAAATCCGGTGACAAGCAGACCCACCTTAGTACTTAGGGATACTGATGTTGATGCAGTTGCTCGAAGAAGTGTATTCGTGAACCCGCTGGCGTGTTACAATAAATCTGAGCCAAAACATTCAGAGATATTCAGAGTACCATCAATGGAATCGATGGATCGACGGAATCGATGGATCGATGGCAGGTTTCGAATGGAAAAAGTGACATGGCTTTGGGGCCAGTGAGCTCAAGACTGAGATCAATCCCGGCACTGAGCCTTCTTGGGACGTCGAGAACATCCGAGAACTAAGAATTTGACTGGGAAATTTCAGCACCAGCAAGGTCCAGGGCAAGGGCACGCGACCAAGGCACTGTCCAGCTCCAAGGAGGATCTTCAGTTTGTCCACCAGCGATCCACTGGAGATTTGCCTCAACGCCAGATGCCATGCCAAACCAACGGATAGCATCTCCATCATCTCCTAATGGAAAAGTTTCCACCGCAATTTCAAGATATTTCAAGGCTCATCAATGTGTAAACAAAAATCTACTGCATTTACATCCAACATCATCCAACTACATGTGGATTGAACATAACTCTCGCAATTTCCGGCATTCAACTGTTGCCAAGGTCAATTTTTTCTCCACTTTACAGGTCTTGGACGTACTGCTGAGGCCCATCCTGCTGTTGTTTTTTTGTGAATTCATCCCCATCTGCATCAACACACATGTCATGCATGGCCTTGTTAGCTTAATAATAACACACATACAATACATATCTCTCTCCATCGCCATCCCGAAGGTCCAGCTGTGCTGATACAATACATATATCATATATCTATGAGATATTTTTGAAGAGAGACAACTGATGAGCACTCCTAAACACTTGAAGAAAACAGCAGCTGCTTTTGATCCGAGGCTGAAATGGTGCCTAGGCACCACAAACTCGTGTTGTGGAGGTCGTAAATCTGTACATGTCCTGCCAGGGAAACCAACGAAAATCATGCAACCCCAAAGGCGAAGGAAGGAACAACCTGCGCCTGCCACCCCGCCTCCAACCCCCACAGTGTAACCATGACTCTTGGAATCTCTCGGATCCCCCCGTGGCCAATGCCTCCAAATCATTCCATGCGTTGTGCATGGTGCGCTTCAGAAATCCGGTTGAAGGGGACACAACCTGTAGCAATCATGACCCAAATACTCCATGTATATCATATCTACCTACAGTATGTTGGGGTCATTCTATAGGTAAGATGATGGTACCTACGTCATGTGCTACGCCTGATATGCTCCCAGGTCAGCCCACCTGCAAGCCGACCACTTTGAAGCGTTTGCTGCGTGATCCAAATATCAACATATTCAGCAGCGAACATGCTCCACCTGGTGGCGAGGACTGATTCACAATGATTCTATGACCGATGTTTCAAACTTTGTGCTCCAATATGCTTGAATGTTGGGCGATTGTCACAGAGGTATTCATGACTCATGTCATTGTATCTTGGAATGTTTTTTTAAATCTGTTCCATTCTATTCCTACGGCCCATGCGTCGGATGAATCTCTCCTCTTGCTGTTTATGCTGTTGCTACCTTTGGATGGTGAACAATCTTCACATTCCAAACGCACTCCAAAATGAAGGCAAAATAATGCAAGCCATCATAGTCAAAGCCCTGGTACAGTCAATGACCCGCTAACCATTCTAGTTCGACCCCACTCGAATTTCCATCTACTTTTCACCTCTTGGAAGATTGTTGGTATATTCTTCAATGCTTCTGCACTGCTCTTCAACCAACCAGCCACCCACCCAAGCCAACCAACACCCCCATCCAAGCACCGTTGTAGCTGTTCGTCGCTGACCCTGCTGGACTGCGCGGTGCCCACATGGAAGATGGACACGGGAGATCCGTCCAAGGCCCGCAAGGCACAAGGGTTCACCACGGCCAGTGTCGACACCTGCAAAGCTTGGGCTGACTATCGCTGGTTCTACCAGGGGTTGGCCAAGGTTCAATGGTTGCTATCATGGTTTCTAGGGCCCAGGGTGTCATTCATTCAACTCTTTCGCCACTGGTTAATGGATGATCACGCATGCCAAGGGTTTAATGGTGCAGACTGGCAGGCTGGCCAATCAATTCCTTGCCTATGATTGTGTAGTCGTGGTCAAGTGATGGCTCACGACCGGTGAGCTTCCTCTGGAAGGTAGTTTCATCACCAGCCATGTCATGGAAAAGCAATGGCTCTCTCCTGCAGTCTATGGGTTGTACCGACCCCAATACTTCGGGTTGTGACCGCCAGCAGGTATACCAATATTGACAACAATGATTTGCGTTCTATCACGCTCAAACAATGCCTGAACAAAGTGGGGGTAGATGGATATATAGGGATACCTTATAACGAATTACCAGCTAGCACTAACAATTCGCAGATTCTCTCACTGTCTATTTGTGTATCAAGTATACATAGGACAATTTTGTGCCTCAATCACCAACATGGGACCACCAGGGCAAAGATGATGAACAAGGATTTTAACAACTCACATACGTGAGGTTGGCATAGGAAGCATCAACATAGATTGTTTGCAGGTGCCACCATGGAACAACATGAGGATGGAAATCAGGTGGGGCGAATCCATGCGAATCGTATACCCTCATACCATTCTCAATAGTTGCCGTTGATGGCTATATACACCATCCATATATCTATCTATCTATCTATCTACCTATCTATCTATCTATCTATCTACCTATCTATCTATCTATCTACCTATCTATCTATCCATATAGGTCTGTACCCGTTCAGATTCATCCGTATTTATACTATTTGCTGTGCCATGCTCTGAAAACCATCCGCATCCAAAACTGCAGCTGCTGCGGTCGTCGCGGGACGCCCCAGCGCCGCACCTTGTCGTGGCTCGGGGCTCGGATCGACTTCGTCTCGATCTGCTGCAGCAGTTGCCGCCGCAAATCATCAGCACCTGCAGCTGGACGGAGCTATCAGCATGGCTATGGATCTCATACAGAGACACTTGATAGTGCTTGGATATGGTTTTCTCATTTGTTGAATTGTGGTGGGTGAATAAGCCTTTAAATGTATATTTGTTCCTATGTAAATTTAGGTGTGCCCCGAATGTTGAAGCTGTGGCCGATCATGTTTGATAGGGACATTGACTATCTCTCAATAGCGTTATGAGTTGAGTACAAACGTCATCATTTGTATCGTGTCATTGGCTCGTGCATCCACTGTGTCTTGCAGCTGCGATTGACAGAACTGCATCCTTTGTGCTCACATCCCAGAAGCGCCAGAAATGGCTAGATACAAACGACAGCAAGCCGGGGGGTGTTATTGTTTCCTGGTCACCGACAGAGGCTCATGATTCATGATGAATCACCATCACAAACAACCATGATATAACTCTTCTTTCATTCGCTCGCTTGAGCTTTGAACAAGTGACATGCTTGGAGATGGCACCTCCCCATGGCTCTGATTTGTGCTACAATGACCTAAACACTTGTAAATAATACTTATATGCTTGTTTAATTGCAAATGCATCAGAACGCATAATTATATAGCTGTGTGCAAACCTGGAACCAAACAAATTCAACAGAAACAGCTCAGTATATAATCTATAAGTAAATGAGAAAATATATTTACATATGTTAAAAGCTAAGCGGCCCGACAGATTCGAATTCACAATGACGAATAACCACCGCCAAACCGCAATAATCATTGCCAAACATTCTCAATCAGTCAGGAGCATCATCAAACATGGTCAATCACCAATACCCATTCCAGCACATTATCAATGCCATCTGGTATTAGCCATCAATATTCATTGTAATAATGCACCCATCAACCATAGCCGGCTGACCAAATGGAACCGCTCCCCGGCGGGTGAACCACCAATAGCAGGTGATGCGGCCAGGTTGGATTTCTGAGGGGTAGCTATCGATGGATTTTGACATTGACATGCTCCAACCACCAATGTCCGTTAATATAACCATTGATGTTAATAATCATTTTTTGTATATATAATCTTAAATGATCTATTCAATAAACACATATATTAACTGACCTTATGAATTAAATTTACCCTTGATATTGGCTGATAACATGGTAGCCATACAATCAACCACCTTTGTCAGCCAATATCGATGGGCATCAATATCATGAACTAAAAGCCACTGATATTGACTGACCAAATGTACCCCCATCAAAAGTAAACGAAAGCCGTGAACAAGCGTCAACAACAAAATAGCCACCACTACCAATTAATCATAAAACAACTCATCAATATATATTCAATATGTTGATGGTTCAGAATTGGTAACTAACAAACCAACTAGCAAACTAGTTAACTAACTAACTAACAAAATAGGTAACTAACAAACAAACAAACTAACTAACTAACTAATTAAATAGCTAACTAAGTAACAAACTAACTAACTAAATAGCATTAGTAATTAACCATAACACAACCAGTGCTGGTTCAGTTGCTGACCACCCACCGCCGACGGCATAGCCGCACCGTGCCGCTGTCGCCACTGCAAAATACCGTCGTAACGACGCACAGCCTCCTGATCGGACGGTGAGGGGTGGATGGTCGATACCAGCTAGTAGTAGTAGTTGTGCACACAAATAATGATATCAATCAATGGTTAATGATATAACTAATATACTAATGATGTAATGATGCTTATCAATGGTTAATGATATAACTAGTGATGCTAACCAATACTGATAAATGGTTAATGATAATTAATCAATTGTAAATTGGTTAATCATGATGCTGATTGTTCGGAAATTGGTGGATAATACGAATTCATGACCATTTTACTTCTTATGTCAGAAGTGGTTTATTAGTTGACCACATTGAGCTACAATCGGGGATGGTCAGCTAATGTTTGATTTCTAGGCTGAATCACTATAGCTACCAAATGCACAATGACTGTTGATCCAACTGGTAATCATGATTAAATCTATTCGGAAACTAGTGTTTAAAACCATTAGTAACAAGTTATTACCATTGGGTACTTAGCAATAGTCCGGTTTATGAAGGAATTGATTGTTAGTGACAACTCATCATGGTTGATGGTTAATGGTGGTCGACAATGAGTCCATAAAATGTGGAAACCCCATCTGAAAAAAGTGAATGCTCTTTTGCACGCCACCAGTACTTGAGATATACCATGTGCAAACTTCATGTTTCAAGCAGGAACGCCTTTAATTAATATGCTTGTGCCACACACTCGCAAACAAAAGCAAATAATGCCATGGTGATCCATGGCGTATGTCGTGAAATGTGCCAAACTTGGTGTGTATGGTGGTTTCTCAAAAAATTGTTCCCCCCCCAAAAAAATGATGGGTTTATTTCTATAAATGACCAAGATTGGATGACTCATAGCAAATCACCCATAAATCATCCAATCTTAATTGCCAACCATATGCATCATTAAAATCAGTATAACCATTGGATGGCACCCCTGGTTGAAAAACCGCACACCATGGTGTCCCTTGAAATCACACGACCATGCCAATTCCATGGCAGCCGCCCCGGCGGATCTCCTTCATATCAAGGTTGCAGCCCAAATAGAGGCGCAAGGCGGCCTGTTCCTAGGGCCAGGATTGTTAAACACCAGCTGTGGAGTGGTTTAACCAACGGTTAACATGGTTAACATGGTCAACATTGGGATGGTGAAGCTTATAGTTATCAATGTTAAAATAGGTATGAAACTAATCGTTGTCACATGTTATAGTTATCAATCATTACAAGCATTGCTATCCACTAACTAAGAACACCTATTAACCATTCACCTTCGACTGATCCAAAAACTACATCGCCAACCCCTTCTTTTTCATCTACAATGGCCACGAACCCGACTTAATTTTTAAGTGGCATTTCTTGGCATTGATCCCCTGATCTTGGATTCTGCCGGCATCTCTGGACATTCCGCATCCAGTATACAGTTGCTCCTGGCTGCTTGGTGTAGCAAATCCACAACCTGGCCTGTCGCATGTTATCCAAGCCAAGGAACAGACATCCTGTAGCGCTCTTGCAACTTGACCTGAACTCAGAACTGCAAGACAAACTTTGAGAGAGAAGCCACATGCGGTGGGCACAGAAACATCATCCTGAGAACACCTACCCTTGATTGTCTTCTCCAAAAAGAAGCTTGCAACTTGCAACTATGACTGTCTGGTCCGTAATTACCTGATTCAATCTTTTAGAACCTCACAGAAGGTTCATTATGATAGCAATTAATTACCTGATTCGAACCTTATGGAAAATAATGATTCATACCAGGTTGTCCATCAACGGTGGCACCCCCAGGCATGCCATAGGACACCAACCAGCTATGGGGGTACCCCAGGTCGACCGCATGCCACCTAGGCGCCACGTCGGCATCAAAGGTCGGACCCAACGCCTCTACGCTAGGCAGCTGACTTTGACGCACCTGCGCGAGGTGGAACAGTGACTGCAAAAGGCTAAGCTGGGACAAAATGCGGGTTGTGGTTGGTCCTACTGTTGCTGTTGCTGTTGTTGTTGCTGCTCCGATGACACTTCCTGCATTGGATTCTAACGTATCCTTGCAGTCTGCCAAGGACGCGCTGCTTCTGATCGGCTTCCCAGTCCTCGTAGTGACCAACGTGGATGTATCCAGGAGCTGCTCGTCTCACTGGCGCTCCGCCTGCCCATGAAATGCGCCAGCTGAATTCTCGCACCAAAGGCTTGCACATTTTGACAGCCACCAGAGGAAATGAATGATGCAGCCATGTTGTTGTTTTTCTTGGGACCTTGTTGCTCATGATGCAGCATGGTACAAGCGCTCACAGGTGCGCTGCTGAAACAGTTGTTTATGGGGATGTGCTAGGCGCAAGTTTTCATCAAGGAAACATGCAAGAGTGTTGGCGAGGTTCAACACAAAGTCGGAAAGAAGACCCAATTCTGAACATGAGTAAGGGAACTATTGACAAATGAGCTTGTTTTGAAAATGTAAAAGGATGGATAGATAGATCGATCGATAGATTGATATTGTAGATGAGAATTAGTATGTGAACCCGGAAGAACCCTTTTCTTCAAACAACCGCAGCACATTCTTGACTCTGGTTAATTACGCTCCAAGGGCATTGAGATGGCCCGAGGAAAATTGTGTAGACCGTATTGGATTTGAAACTATGGCCAGTATTGCTAAGGGCCACAAAAAAAGTTCCGTTTTTTGTTTTATTTCACTCACTTCAAGTCCCTCCTGCGCCGAATGTGCTTGTCAAGGTGATAATGAACCCACTAGCGCCTGCAACTGGGCCACCCCCAGGGACATCCAAAACTCAGCTGTGGCTGGTGCTTCCGCGGTGGCCACCAGCTCTGCCACCTGGGGCCCTGGCCTCCCACCCGCGGCTGACTCGTTGGAGGATCCGCGGTTGGTCTCAGGGCACCTGGCAGCTGAAGCTTCACATGCCCAGCACACGCGTCGGATGTTTCAAGCCAGCTACTGTGGCAGGACTGAGATAGAACCGCGGGGCCGTGCTTTGCACATCTTTGCACTTCAAGTAGTGCAGGACTGGTTGGTGGTTAGAGGTCATCCCCCCAAAAATGAGTCAACCAACTATCCCTTTTCTCGGCGATGGAGAGTCGCCACACCTGACTGGTGGATGTGGCCCCTTGGCAAAGGACTGAAAGCACATTGTCTTCCAGTCAACATCATGTACTATCTCGAAAGCTTCTTGACTCGTTGGATTTCCCTCTTGGCGCGCTCCTGCTTCAAAGCCCAGCTGTCTCGTAAGTCGTCCCTCAACGTGCCCCATGGCAGCACATCGACTGTGACCATTTGCTGCGGCAGTTGGGAGCCATGTCGGCAAGCTAGCTCGCCCAACTGTGAACAAACCACTTCTTGACATGGAAACTTCGGTCGACGAAGATAACCCTTTGCATGTTGCCCCATTCCCAGTCGATAAAGACTACGGCAGTTACCGATCGAGATCGGTGGCAGCACCCATGGTTCGCACAGCTGATTCAATTGCTGAGCCCAATACGCCATCATCCAGCTAACCTCCGTGAGAGTCACCTGCATGGCCTGGCATTCGTCTGTAGTAACTGGCAAAAAGAGAAAAGTGACATCGCTCTTCATACGGCGAACTGGTAAATAGCATCTGTGGAAATGCATCCAGCTCACTGCAAGCTCCAGATATGTGATCCCCGGGTCATCCGGAACAAGAACATGATCGGCAGGCCAGTCAATGGCACGAGCCCACTGGAGGAACATCTGGGATAGCCTGGGGCCCATCACCGACCGGCTGGTACAATCATTCTTGAGTCGTGGCAGCACAAGAACCTCTTCAACTTGCCAGTTCTGAAGCAGCAACAGTTGGTCGTCAGGGCGTTCACGTTCAAGCCCATGTGATGCCTGCGCCGCATCTTGTTGTTCTTGTTGAGCCCTGGCCCGGAAAAGTTCCAAATGCAGCTTGAACAAGTTACGAATCCTCTCTGCCTCCTTGGACACGTCATTGGCCATACGAGTCCACATAGCAGCCTGAGAGGGGTACATATGTCGATTCGCGCTGATGGCAGCATCATTAGCTCTCTGGTTACCCAGGGTACGATAAATGAGTTGCCAGTCCGTCATGACTGAAACATCGGCATGGGCACGAACCTTGATGAAGACATGATCCTTGTTTTGAAGAGCACGCCACAACCTTGAGACCAAATCAAAGTCTGCATCTGCCTGCAGCGAAACGATGTCCCGTGCATTTTGGCATCGCTGCACTGTGTCCAACACTGACTGAGAATCCACATGAATCTGTGTGTGATGCAGGTTTTCCACCAGTATTACAACCGCAAACAACTCCGCCCTGTAGATTGTCTGCCGACCAGTTACCCGAGCGACAGCGATTGGTTGCAGAGATGGTGGCATCAATCCTGTCTTCAAATGTATGTCAACTGCATGTCGTCGATCAAAGTCATCCATACATGTATCCAACACCAAAGAATAAGCCCCATGTCTGACAGTGGCTAGTGTGGGAAAGAGAAGGGACCCATCGGTGTAAAAATGCAACCGGTGTCCTGCACGCTCCAGCCCATGTAGATGTGTCAACAGTTCTGATGAAATTACCGCCTCCACATGATGATGTGCGATGGTATGCAGTGTGTCGTGGTCAGGATGTTGAAAAAGAACCGGCAGCTCATGAAGCAAGCAACCCTCCGCAGCAAGTTCATCCAGCAATGGTTTGTATGGAAGGCGTATGTGTTCAAAAGCCCCACATTCATACAAGCGATGAAAACGAGAATCCGACTGATCGCAGAAATGGCACTGAGAGGTGGCATCACTGGCCCACTTCTGCTTCTGTTGGGCCGTCTGAAAGGCCCCGGATATCTCATTCACCAATTGTGTCAAAGCGGAGGCATCTTGCGATTTCAAAAGGCGTTTAGTTTCGATTGCATCAATGGTAAGACCATGAAGGATGTCCCTCTTGGTAAACCGCTCCAGAAAACCTTGGTGTCTGCAAACTTCCAACCAGTATTTCCAGGTCTTACTTCCTGTGGTCCACAATGATAGCTGTAGACCATCCAGAACCGTGACATGACCCTGTTCATCGATACACCAATCCAGCAGTGAAAGATAATAAGCTAGGCAGCCTGCAGGTCCATGACAGTCGCACCCTCTGGCAGTGTGGTTCGATGCAATCTGCAAGAAGATTGCACTGTCTGCAGAATCCAGCCCTAACAAAAACCGTCGCGCAGATCGAAGAACTCGACAAAGAATGAAAACTAAAGGGTCGTCCAATCCAGGCATACATGCAATGGCAAGTGCGCTATTTCGTGAACCATTGGGGCCCAAAAAGGCATTCGATACCTTGGGACGCATTTGTTGCAGATGATGCTCCCCCAACGGCAAGAGCTCCACACCGTAAAAGGCAGTGGGATATGCCGCCCCCATCACCAACTTACTCTTTACCTGACAGTCATGTGGCATGTGCTGAAGGCGAAGCAACTTGTCATGAGACCTACTCAATCGATCAACAAATTGACCAAGCTTGGGGCACCCTCGATACGTGTGAACACAACCCAGGTCCTGTGCGTTTGTAACATGTGGAAGGTCCAGGTGCGGAAGCAAAACTGCAAATGTCTCATTGACATCCTTGGACATGGCGACTGTGGTGGCCCAGGTCCATGATTTTTCCCAACCCACCTTCATACGACATGATTCAGTGAAGCAACACGTGACCTGAAGAGCAGCACTGTGGGTATCCACGTTAGCAACGGACCAACCCCAATTGTCTGCGTAACAAGTGGCCCGAATGGAGTGACCTGTGTGATCCAATCCCTTCACCCAAAGATAACTCAAAGCAAGGATAGCAACGATGCTCATGCTATCTCCCTCGGGACAGCCGTTGTTGGTCTCAAGGGTCTCACTGCATTGTCTATTCATCATCCAGAGCCTTTGCATCTTAGCCAAGGAGGTTTGCCACATGGAAATCACCCAACCAGGAACACCCAACACCTGCATTGCCTGTCCCGCAGAGCATCTACATATGGTATTGAAGCACTTTACCAAGTCAAGCACCAGTCCGCTATGCGGAATGGCATCAACCAGGGATCTTTCCAAGAAGAAGGCAAAGGACATGCTGGCATCTAATGGCCCTCTATGCCGGAGAAATCCTGTGATGCTGCTTGGCAAAAAGGAACTAAATCTGGACAAGATTTGTTGCGACACCACGCGACTCCATGTTCTATAGAGTTGGGCAAAAATTGTGATGGGCCGGACCTGACCCACACGAACCTGGCCTGCCACTTTCGGTAGTGGAATTGTCAAGGCAACCATAAACCATGGGGGAAAGGTGGCAAGATGTGACATGACGTGCGCCAATCGTTCTATGAGAGGTTCAGGCAGTGCTTTCAACTCAGCAGCACTGATGCCATCAATTCCCCTTGCAGATGAGGCTTTCAACGATGAAACCGCTTCATGCCACAGGCTTGGGTCCGCAACTGCAACATCGAACTCAGGCATTGGCTCAACATAATCAAGGAATTCTTGAAAAGCAGGTGGTGTGGCACGATCTGGATCATCAACATTCCAATATTGTCGCCAGTACTGAGACAACTGGTCAAAAAGTTGGGGGGCATCAAAGAGGACCACTTGCTGGTTCAACGTCAGTTCCCCTTCAACTGGTTGTGTTGGTGCCGACAGAAGCTGAATTTCCAAACTGTAGGGGTCCTTGCTCAAGACACGGCCTGGCTCACCATTCAATGAGATGACAGAATCCAGTGCATACTGTTCAGCATGATCCACGTATGCTCGCAATGCATGACCTTCGGAGAGAACAATGGCCTCACCTTGAACTTCATGGAGCATTTCAGACAGAGGATCTGTGTATTCCCTCCGCATCATTGAATAAGCCTGGCGATTGCCTGCATGAACCTGATCAAGATGGCGTTCATACTTGATTCGTTGTCGGCGAAACTTAGCATCATCAGCAATGGCTTGGTTGCAAAAATGAGTGACCATTTGGAGCATGGTGTTGGCATAGTCGACCGTGGGAAGTCCGATTGGTGGGGCACCCAATTCCGGTTGATCCATACACCACAGCACAAAATCACCGTATCCCGCCGCCCTCAAAATGGCATCCCATTCTTTCATCAAAGGACCCAAAATGTGTTGGGGCACAAAACCATGACAATGCTTACGAAGAGTGCCAACGAAAGTTCGGAGTCTGCGAACTTGCTTAACCTGCGCTGCGGTGCTATGGCGAAGGATTTCTGCAGTTGGGTTGTAGTCCCCTTTACGTCCCATTCGCAGCAACATGCGACGTGGAACTTTACGCGTAGCAGTTGGTTGACATCTGCCCCGATACTTCTTGGGAAGGCCCTGAATGTGCTTGTGGGTCATGGCAAACTGGTCAGCTTGAGAACTACGGTAGGCTACATCGATGATCTGCTCAACCTGCTGACCCCAAGACTCCAGTGTGTCCGGAAACGCCGTAGTCATGTTAGCAGCTGCATCATTTACCCTTTGTTGATCGATGGGTAGTTCAAGCCATGTGCGAGGCAATACCAATTGATTCACGGTAGTTGCAGCTGTGGGGACCTGGAGTCTAAAAACTACCACTTTGTGTGCATCAAAAATTTTATCTGGCAATACCTTGATGCATGAGACCCATGTGGCGACTTCTGGGCTCAACAAGGCTGTGTCAGGGCAGGTGGCTCCTTTGCATGTGGGTGGAAGAGGCTGTTGATAAAGAGTTTCATGAATCATCCCAAGGTCACGAATATTTCGTTGCTTCAAACACTCGGCCATGGAGGATTGCATGGGACTCAAGTTAAAATCCCCCATTATGACATAAGGAAGGCCCACTTGGTCCACCGCGTGCAAAGCGGCCTGGAGTAGCTCCCCTGTGTAAGCTACAGCGTGGGCATTACCTGATGCATATCCGTATACGACTACGCACTGCAATTGGAAGGACCCCAAATCAATGAGAGAGTGCATGATTCGTGAAGTCATTTGCATGGTATCACTCAAAGTACCTTGGACATGACGAATCGGATGATGTGACAAAGTGGCAACGCCAAGGGCCTTGCCGCGAGTGGATTCACGGCCATCCACCCGTGTCCTGTATTCCGGGACCGGGGCACTCCATCTGGTTTTGTATCCGAGTTGATTCATGCGAAATGAAAACTGTTTCTGTGTCACCTTAGTGGCAGCTGTTTCTGATGCTGCGAGCACATCAATGCATTCATCTCTCAAAAGATCCCCGTACTGAGAATGTTTGGGTCCAATCGTCGTTGGGTTGGTGATCGCAAAGTTCACTGTCTGACATGTTGGGGGCCCAGGGTTGGAGGCCTCACCCATTCTAATGCCGGACCACATGTGAACGGGTCTCCATTGGCCAGGAGCTGACATGGTCCAAGAAGCATTGTAAGAGTCAAGAGCTTTCGATGTGACAATGAAATTTAAAAACTTATGTTGCAGCATCTTCAAACAGGATGAAAGGAGCAAAACCAAAATGCAAACATAAGAAGGTTTCATACTGTGATGAAGTCGGCAAAGCTGCTGTGCATGCGAACAAAATAGCACCAATGTCCATGAATGATTACAACTCGGAGTCTGCTGGACATGTATTGCAAAATAGATATGGCAAATGGCACATTGACTTGGATCAATTATGCCTATGGCAGTGGGCCCCAGCCCTGCAAACACAAAATGGCACTGGGAACGCAAAAGCAGCCTCGGACAGCTGGTCGACGGGGACTGCAGGATTATGTGCCGGCACATGAAAAGATGATCTTGAGCGAATGGGGAGAGTGATATGACTATGTGAAAAATGACATGGTGCTGCTGTGCATTGTTCACATAAATACAACTGGCATAAGTCCATGTTGTGCTTCCCTGCAAAATCACGGAATGATGACAGTTTCCTGATTCGATCAAAAGCAAAATGTCAGTGCCAAAACGAAAAAGCATTGAATTAGCTCCATGTTCCGAGTGGAGTCAAGTCTCCATGTCTGAGTCCTCCTCTGCAGAGTTGCGTTTGGCAGATCGACGTCGGAGAAGGTCCTTCAGTTCATCCATCTTGGTGTCCATCATCTGAGTGTTCTGTTGAAGCGAAATCTTCAAAGTGCGATCCACTTCCTGCTGCAGCTTCTGCATGCTATGATTGACATTGGCAAACTGTTCCGCAGTTCGTTGCTCCAAGGTGCCAAGCTGCTGTTGAGTCTCCGCACGGCTGACCTCCTGTGACTTCAGCATCTTCTGAAAGTCAGCCTGCAATGCAGTGATTTTGTCATCCTGAGCTTGCAATCTTTGTTCCGTAGGTCCGGTGACCGCCCTTGGGGGGCCAGCAGGAGATGGGAACTTGGCCTGTGCCCATGGGTCCTTGCCCGGTTGTTGCATGAAGTCTTCAGACACTGACTTCGATCCACGTGGCCCCAAAAGAACCGGTGGCTTGTGTACCTCTTTGTCCGGGAGGTATTGCAGCAAGATGGGAGATCCGTTGAACATGTGAAGTTCCTTCTTGGGATGATCTGAGGCCCGAAGCAGCCATCCCGCCGGTCCCAGTGCCTTCACTGGAGTGGCTTCCCATAGGTTCGATTCACACCACTTCTGCATCATGTTCTGAGTAACTCCAAAGGGGAGTCCCATGGCCTTGAACATCAACTCACCAGAAGGTTTGGATGGGGGAGAGATCCCGGGGTTCAGCACCTCCCATCCTTTGTTGTAGTCATCCGATTGCACCCTGAAGCCCAATGTGTTTCTTCCTCGGACCAGGCCGAGGCATCCAGGAATTTGAGAAGCCTGGCATTTGGCTTGTGTCAAGGATGCGTCTGTCCACAAAACCTTGAAGTGTGGGGAAAGTCTGCCATTCGGAAGCTTGGGTGTGCAAAAGATTCCATGGTAGCCAGACTTTCTGAGAAAATCGTTCAGCTCCGACGATGCCAACATCGCATGCACCTGAACTGATGTGGCTTGCTTTGGGCTTGCAGGAGCTCTTCCTGCCCGCAAACTGCGCCCCCATATAGATTGGAGCTTGTCAAGGTTTTCTGCTGCCAACAATCGACGAAGAGTGGGCACCGTCTTGGTAGTAAGATCAAGCCACACCTCAGGTCCAAAGTCCTCCCTGTGGACCGTAAGTGCCAAGAGGGAGCACTCCTCCGTTGCGATGGTGTGATTGGAACCCTTTTGCCATGTGACATGTTTCGTGCCGAGCTGAATGATGGTGCCTGCAACCAAAACCATCTGATTGTCACGATTGTAGCAGGGAAATCGAAGAGATTCATGAGGAAGCTTGGTACTGCAAGGAGCAGGTCCAGGCACCAAGATAGCCAACTCATCACTGCTGGTGATGGAGCCCGATTCCATCCATGGAATGGCCTGCTTGGGAGTGAGCATGCAAATGCCGCAAGATTGCGGTCTGATGTCCGTAAGTGTCTCTGGTTCGGTGCCATCACTGCACTGAAAGAATCCTGGAAACAGTTGAAAGTCCTGGGGGTCGATTCCCCGGTCTTCATGTCGCCGCTTGTTGGGCTTCCATGGCAGTCCAGGAGGCACCTGCTGAGATGTAGGACGGTGTCTGTTGGGGATATCAATTTTGCATTCAGCACAAAGGTCCAACAGCTGCTTGATTCTTGCCCCTCCCATGGGTTGGCTCGTGATTGTCTGGATTCTGGCAAGTCCATACTTATCCATGAGAGTGTCCACTGTTGTCTTCACCCAGGCCAGATCATAACCGTGCTCAAGGAGCATAGAAGCAAGTGCGCTCTGTTGGTAGACCCGCTGCTGATGTTTGGCTGATGTGGAACCCCCACCTCCAACAAGTCTCAAAACACTGGGTCGTGGTTCAACAATCACATACGCAGTGGGTGTGACAAACGTGTCCTCTCGCAGAAAATCGAAAGTTTGTTCACTGACCAACTCTCGGCCTCTCATAACCAATCTGTATGTGTCACGGCTTTGTGTGGGTTGAATGGCAATGGAAAGGATGCGCAGGATCACACCAACCGTCAAATTGAATGGGATCATTCCTGACCAGAGCACCGATCCCCTCCATTTGATTCGAAGAGGTCCCTGGGTGCCTTCGATTGTATACGTAGCAGTCCTGGCAAGAACCTGCATAGCTGCACCAACCAGGGCAATCCTGAAAGGTTTGTGTGGGCACACTCCATGATCACGAGCTGGTTTGAACATGATGACAATCTGATGATCAGTGGCGTGAAATGCGATGGTTCGACCCAACATCTGCAGCATGTCTGTGTTCATGATGGATGCCCAGAAGTCTGCGAGGGTACGTCTTGGAATTGGGTCACCTCTGATGCCCAGGAGCAGTGTGTCTGTGGCAGGGGTTCCTGTCCCACTCTGTTGTCGTCCAATTCTGTTGACAAACCGCTTCAGCCGCAACAACCATGACCGCCATGGAGGAGGAATTGGGTGGTGGCAAAGGTCTTGGCATCACCAGCAAATGTTCATCCGCTCTCTGGTAGGGCTGAATTTCCCCAAACTGATCAAAGAGGGTATCCCAATTATGAAACACCGGATGATCCACGACATTCATGGTCTTTGAGATCTCCATGATGGTGAGTGCCTCATCAGCCAGAATCATCAAAAGAGAAGTGTCCAGATCGTCACGAGAATAGGACCTCCGATCTAAATCATAAACCAACTCAACACATGGGTCGCCAGGATTGTGTGAGTCCATCGTGAAGGGAGAGTACACTGAATCCCATGGTTCAACCAACCTGTCATATGGCACCGATGCATCAAACCAGTACTTCTGAGTCCTGGCTTCCAAGCGAATGATGCCTTGCAGAATGACCTGAAATGGTTGCGTGGCTGGTTCCTCCTCAGCAGAGTCGGGTGAGGGCAATGTGATTTGTGTCGCCAAAATCTGATGAGGGTTGCTCGAAGGAATGCACGGGGCAGTGGGAGTCCACACATGATTCTCAAAGGGATGATTGCGCAACTGCTGTGTCAGCATGTCATACTGAGCCATCTGTTCCGGAGAAATGGGGTCCTGAAGCAAAGTCATGAGGAACCCATCTGTGAGACGCTGAAATCCAACATCCTCTGCAGACCATCTGGCATGCATGTATTTTTCAATCACTTCTTGGACATCTACGGATGCATTCCAAAATGCATTGCATGTGAGGACAACAAGTGGAATCACCTGGAGTGGGGTCACGATGTTGCCTTGAATGATCCATGCCTGTCTATGATCATCAAATTGAAAGGCCTGATTGGTCAATCCATGCTTCAATGTGATTTCACTTGGATGCCAGTGGCGACATCCATTCGGGAACTGATCATCACGCACATAGTGCCCGTAGAACTTGTGAATCAGAAGGTAATCAAAGTCCAGTTCATGTTGTTGACCATACATGCTCATGAAGGTTGGCGTGACAGCATCGCTGGAGTAAACCCTTGTGTCAAGGACCGTTTTCCCTGTGGGCACTTGCATGCGAGTCAGTCGAGGGTCATTGGCAACCTTCAAAACATCATCAGTCAAAACCAGTTCTTGTTGTGTGTCCGGAGTCCAACATTGAAAGATCGCAGTGCAGGAAGGAAAGGTAAAGGATTGAAAATTCCAAATTGGGACTGATTCCAAACATACATCACCATGGACCCGAAGTGCCACAAGGAGGAACCTTGGTCGATCTGTGTGCAGTGAGTCAGTCACATTCAACGTTCGTTGGAAAATCACCTTGTATCCGATCCAATGCAGTGCTCGAATGATGATGGATCGGTGTGGATGCTGAGCAAAATTGACCACTTGTTCAACATGAATCAGCAAAGGACGAAAGTATCTAGCTTCCAATATGCTTTCCATCAACAGCATTCCATCATCTCTGTTCAAACCTGGAGCATGACTGGCTCCACTCCACGGAGGGCAAGGGGCACTGATGGAGACAGCATCAATGCCAATTGCCGCTACTGCTTGCTTCCATTTGGGTGACATCACATCATCTCTGATTACCCAATCACCGGGGCAATTCTGAAAGAAATCTTTGGACAGTGGATGCTCTTGCTGAACAAACCCTGTGTGATTGGTGATGGCGTATGACATGGCAATGTTGACATCATGCTCCACTGCTATGCTACGAATGTCACCTGCAGAGATCTGGGAAGTGACAAAATCAGCCGCACTCTTCCAGCCTCCGAATCCCCCTGCGAACAGCTCCAACCAGTTGATGGTGTTAGGAACCATGTTGCGAACCAGAGGCATGCAAAAGGAGTGAGCATCATATACGTAGTTGATACCATCCAAATCCAGATTGATGACATTACGCAACCATGTCAGTTGACCATGTTCTGGGAGAGGCTGCATTGGACACCACTTCACCGTCTGTTTCTGCAGTTCTGAATCCTTTGGCATGAAAATGTGATCATTCCAGAATGCATCTTGACCATAACCCTCAACTGCCATGTGTGTGACTTCAAGGATCACCCTGGAGTCTGAAAGTCGCACCTGGTCCAACTTCACAAGAATGTTGCATCTGTCTGCCATTGGAGAACATCCCTGAGCTCCCAAAATGTCATGAGTAGCCAAAGTGGCCGCTATAGCAGGAGGTCTCGATGACATGGCCCGCTCCGTGCTCCCGTCAAGGAACAACAAGGTTGGTGCGAGAAACTGGAGCCGAAACCTTTCAACCAACTATCCCAAGTATTGGGGAAAATCCCGAATGCAGCAACCACCAACTAGGCAAGAGTATGCCTTCCATTGGCAGTAGATGCCTTAGCCTTGCTAAGCATTGACCACCCTGGTGAGAAGGCAGGCAGCACCTTGGTATCCTCCAGACGGCGCCGCCAAATCAGCATTTTCAACTGCAGGGGGCCAATCAGCATTCAGCGAGCACCAAAAAGTGCAATGAAATGGCTCAATGGATTGCAAATGCTGATTCCAAAAGTCATTTGAATCAATCAAAATGAAAATATGTTCACTGTTTTTTAAACTGCAAGTGGATTGCCGGAAGGGTAGCAACAAAAAATAGCATTCCAAGTGCTACTGTAGTTTAGCGTGGTTTCCTTCCAACAATGATGAGCAATCCTCCATGGAATCTTGGCAACCTAGTGCAATCCTGTGACAATCAGTACGGCGGTCAACACTGCCCAGTCAACACTGCCCAGCCAACACTGCCCAATCAACACTCAAGGCCCAAAAAAGCAATAAGTAAACATCAATTGCTTTCGCGGGTATACAATGTGACGTGCTTACCCAACTCTTCAAAATTTGAGCACTTGGATGTCCCAAGTAACAAGGTCATTGCTCATTAACGTACCACAAGCACAACCACCACAAGTCTTATAATTACAAATTAAACTATATAAAGATCCTCGATCCCTATGAACAACCTCCTCAAGCCCCAAAGTTGGCCTTCCGTGATTCTCTGGCCCGCTGCTGAGGCAGCAAATGGCTCAATGTCTGTCTCCAGCGGAGGTTGCTGCGCAGTGTCCGCAGGAGCCAAGGAAGCAAATCTCAGTTGACCTTGAAACGAAGAACACAATTCAGCAAAGCTCAAGCATGTGTGACGTCTTGTAATCTCCAGCGACCAAATTCCACAGGAAACAACCATTCTAGGAAATGCCTGCATTTTCTTCAGACATGCTTCCTCTCACAAAAGGAACAACTTACCCTCTGGTAGATAAAACTTGGAAAATGAAACAATGAGCTTCAATTCAACAGAAAAAGGTCGAGAAACAATTTGTTCGCCATGAGTCCGAAGAATTTGAAAGATAGGCGAGGATAGGTGAGGTCCTAAAAAGGTTACAAGAAACCTTGACTGCTTCTCAAACATGCTGAGTTCGCCACCTTGAGCTTGATCTTCAACCGGCGGCTGCAATGTGGATGAAGCAAAACTCGCTGCTGACGGTTCATCGCCAATTGCATCCGGAAGAAAACCCCGTGCTGCATCGCTACCTGTTGATGTTTATGATGTTTCAGCACCAGCCAACAAACGTACCCAAATGCAATCCAAAGATGGCTGAAGAAATTGTGGCTTCTGTTTCATGTTTTGGTTCGCTCTGCACGTGCCACAAACTCCAGAGACTGCAAGAAACATCAAGAAACCACATAGGGAGTGGATTGAGCAACCAACAGTGTGCTGGCAACTTACTGTGCAACTGATGGTCAGAAACATTCAGAAACACTGCACGGGTCATCCTCCCACCAGTGGCCTTCCGTGACTCTCTGGCCCGTTGCTGAGGCAGCAGATGGCTCAATGCCTGTCTCCAGCGAAGATTGCTGCGCAGTGTCCGCAGCAGCCGAGGAAGCAGAATGTGCTACGTCCACTGGTCTCAGTTCACCTGAAGACTAGAAAAAAATCATTGCAAATCAGCCAAGCTCAAGCATTTGTGATGTCTTGATCCAGTTCAGAAACAAAAGAGCCTTTTTGTATTCAGAAGATGCGATGTGAGGCCACTAGTAAAGCCCCTTTACTTCCTCACCCATGTTTTCCTTCAAACAAGAACAACTTACCAGAACCCTCTAGGAGATGAACCTGGAAAACAATTATAATTTGTTGTAAGTTTGCTTGGCATAAGTCGAAAAAAATACAGATAGATACAAAACGTTGACAGCTTCTCAGACATGCTGAGTTAGCCACCTTGAACTTGATCTTCAACCGGCGGCTGCAATGTGGATGAAGCAAAACTCGCTGCTGACGGTTCATCGCCGATTGCATCCGGAAGAAAAGCCCGTGCTGCATCGCTACCTGTTGATGCTTATGATGTTTCAGCACCAGCCAACAAACGTACCCAAATGCAATCCAAAGATGGCTGAAGAAATTGTGGCTTCTGTTTCATGTTTTTGTTCGCTCTGCACGTGCCACAAACTCCAGAGACTGCAAGAAGCATCAAGAAACCACATGGGGAGTGGATTGCGCAACCAACAGTGTGCTGGCAACTTACTGTGCAACTGATGGTCAGAAACATTCAGAAACACTGCCGGGGTCATCCTCCCACCAGTGGCCTTCCGTGACTCTCTGGCCCGTTGCTGAGGCAGCAGATGGCTCAATGCCTGTCTCCAGCGAAGATTGCTGCGCAGTGTCCGCAGCAGCCGAGGAAGCAGAATGTGCTACGTCCACTGGTCTCAGTTCACCTGAAGACTTGAAGGCAAAGCACTCAATGAAATTCAGCCAAGCTCGGGCGGATGATATCTTGTAAGCTTTAGTGATCCGATTCAGTAACAAAGAGCCATTTCGGATTCAGAAGATACGATGTGAGGACGGTGATAAGGCCCCGGATCTCTATTTTCATCTACTTTTCTCAGGCACGAGTCCTCTCACAAAAAAAACAACTTACCCTCTGGACACTCTGGTACATGAACCTGTCAAAACAAACAATATACATATTAACATCAATTCAAAGAAAAAAACAAGTTTGTTCGCCATGAGTCCGAAGAATTTGAAAGATAGGCAAGGATAGGTGAGGTCCTAAAAAGGTTACAAAAAACCTTGACTGCTTCTCAAACATGCTGAGTTCGCCACCTTGAGCTTGATCTTCAACCGGCGGCTGCAATGTGGATGAAGCAAAACTCGCTGCTGACGGTTCATCGCCAATTGCATCCGGAAGAAAACCCCGTGCTGCATCGCTACCTGTTGATGTTTATGATGTTTCAGCACCAGCCAACAAACGTACCCAAATGCAATCCAAAGATGGCTGAAGAAATTGTGGCTTCTGTTTCATGTTTTGGTTCGCTCTGCACGTGCCACAAACTCCAGAGACTGCAAGAAGCATCAAGAAACCACATGGGGAGTGGATTGCGCAACCAACAGTGTGCTGGCAACTTACTGTGCAACTGATGGTCAGAAACATTCAGAAACACTGCACGGGTCACCCTCCCACCAGTGGCCTTCCGTGACTCTCTGACCCGTTGCTGAGGCAGCAGATGGCTCAATGCCTGTCCCCAGCGAAGGTTGCTGCGCAGTGTCCGCAGCAGCCGAGGAAGCAGAATGTGCTACGTCCACTGGTCTCAGTTCACCTGAAAGCTACAAGGCAAAGAACTCAACGAAATTCAGCAAAGCTCAAGCATACAACAGTTGCATTTAATTATACCGGAAAAAAACGTGCCATTTCGGTTTCAGAAGTTTCGATGTAAGGCCAATCATGAAGCCTGTTTCCTCTATCCTCCTCAGGCACCCTTCCTTCGTTTCACAAAAAAAACAACTTACCCTCTGGATCCCTCTGGTACATGAACCTGTCAAAACAAACAACTAACATTTTAAGATCAATTCAAAAAAAAAACAAGTTTGTTCGCCATGAGTCCGAAGAATTTGAAGAAATAGGCGAGGATAGGTGAGGTCCTAAAAAGGTTACAAAAAACCTTTACTGCTTCTCAAACACGCTGAGTTCGCCACCTTGAGCTTGATCTTCAACTGGCGGCTGCAATGTGGATGAAGCAAAACTCGCTGCTGACGGTTCATCGCCAATTGCATCCGGAAGAAAAGCCCGTGCTGCATCGCTACCTGTTGATGTTTATGATGTTTCAGCACCAGCCAACAAACGTACCCAAATGCAATCCAAAGATGGCTGAAGAAATTGTGGCTTCTGTTTCATGTTTTGGTTCGCTCTGCACGTGCCACAAACTCCAGAGACTGCAAGAAACATCAAGAAACCACATGGGGAGTGGATTGCGCAACCAACAGTGTGCTGGCAATTTACTGTGCAACTGATGGTCAGAAACATTCAGAAACACTGCACGGGTCATCCTCCCACCAGTGGCCTTCCGTGACTCTCTGACCCGTTGCTGAGGCAGCAGATGGCTCAATGCCTGTCCCCAGCGAAGGTTGCTGCGCAGTGTCCGCAGCAGCCGAGGAAGCAGAATGTGCTACGTCCACTGGTCTCAGTTCACCTGAAAGCTACAAGGCAAAGAACTCAACGAAATTCAGCAAAGCTCAAGCATACAACAGTTGCATTTGATTATACAGGAAAAAAACGTGCCATTTCGGTTTCAGAAGTTTCGATGTAAGGCCAATCATGAAGCCTGTTTCCTCTATCCTCCTCAGGCACCCTTCCTTCGTTTCACAAAAAAAACAACTTACCCTCTGGATCCCTCTGGTACATAAAATAGGCGAGGATAGGCGAGGTCCTAAAAAGGTTACAAAAAACCCTGACTGCTTCTCAAACATGCTGAGTTCGCCACCTTGAGCTTGATCTTCAACCGGCGGCTGCAATGTGGATGAAGCAAAACTCGCTGCTGACGGTTCATCGCCAATTGCATCCGGAAGAAAAGCCCGTGCTGCATCGCTACCTGTTGATGTTTATGTTGTTTCAGCACCAGCCAACAAACGTACCCAAATGCAATCCAAAGATGGCTGAAGAAATTGTGGCTTCTGTTTCATGTTTTTGTTCGCTCTGCACGTGCCACAAACTCCAGAGACTGCAAGAAGCATCAAGAAACCACATGGGGAGTGGATTGCGCAACCAACAGTGTGCTGGCAACTTACTGTGCAACTGATGGTCAGAAACATTCAGAAACACTGCACGGGTCATCCTCCCACCAGTGGCCTTCCGTGACTCTCTGACCCGTTGCTGAGGCAGCAGATGGCTCAATGCCTGTCCCCAGCGAAGGTTGCTGCGCAGTGTCCGCAGCAGCCGAGGAAGCAGAATGTGCTACGTCCACTGGGCTCAGTTCACCTGAAAGCTGCAAGGCAAAGAACTCAACGAAATTCAGCCAAGCTCAAGCATGAAATATTTTGTGAGCTTTTTGATTCAATTCAGAAACAAAGAACCTGGCAAAAGAAGCCCTGCGAAGCCGGGACATTTTTGGTCGCAAAGCTGCATCTATGTGAGCAAGCAATTTCACAACTCATCCAGTCTATGCGCTGCAAACTTGATCACGATGCATGTCCAAACACAATTGCGATCTTCCCAAATCCGAAACGTTTCATCCCCCGTGCCTTTTTGATCATCTGTGTGGCCTGCCTGGAAGCGCTTCTCCACCACTCCCCGGCGATCGGTTGATCCCCCGAGTTGTCTGATTAGGGTACCGAGCTATGGCAGGTATGAGTCGCTATACTTAGATCTTATATAGTTATAGCCCATGCCTACCATGACATGAGTTTTACTTCTACAATACCCGCTTTGGTATACCAAACTGTACTTATAGTACAGTGGCTCGTTACCGAACTTATGAGTAGGGGTCCAGTAAACCAAAGCTCGCCGCAGCATCTGGCAAACTGCCACCGTCAAGTGCTGGTGCCGAAAGGCACCTGTCCACTAGTTGGGTTCCAACTGACCTGCGGTTCTTCCAGGTTGCTTGTCACCACCCTTCATTTTCCATACAAGTTAAGCATAAATAGCCATTAGAGTTCTAAATTCCAAAGCAATATAAAGATATGTAAAGCCTTGTAGAACCGTTTAAACCATTAAATGAATATGAGCTCATGTTTTTTGAATGGACATGCCGGGTCTGGCAATCTGAATTTCAACTATGTTCTTTCAGCACGCGTGCACGAACCGTCACACGACAAATGAAGCCTCTGGGTTGTGTCAAATGCTGATGAGCTTGTCCGTGCGGACGACACTTCCCTCGTGTCTTTAAAGTTGAAAATGCTGGGGGGCTGAAGAGACAATCCCAAGAAGTCTCAAACGGACCCGGAAATACCTCCAATTCCACAACTGAACATTACTGAAGTGCACAGTGGGGCAAAATGCTGCATCCATGTTCGAGCAATCATTGTTGTTTGGATCGATCAGTGTGGAAATCAGCTTCCGCGATCTCAAGCTCTGCGGGCTCTAGGTCCCAAGTGCTGCTTCTTTCAATGGGCGAAGATTGGCATACGAAACTCGCTACACCACCTTGCTTATCCTTGGCGTCATCATGGACCTGGCGTCCCCACATGTCCCCACCAGCTGCAACCTGCACCTGCGACGCGGTCTGCGGCGGCACCAGCACTCGGATGCAAACACTGGGAGAACTTCCCAGGGAGTTGGCGGCACGAACCTGACCGACCGGAGGAAGCGATCATGGCTTCGGGTGGTCAAACATGGCTATCATGTGGAACCAATGTGTCATGTTCAGCAAATTTTGACCTGTGCATGTTATCTAGGAAATGGTGAGTGTTCATGAGCCAGTATAGCCTTTATATGATGGCTAATGTAAAAAGGCCATGGCTTTAGAATCATGAAAACAATGGCGATAAAATGTTTTAAGCATGCTTCAGCTTGGGCATTGAACTGTTGACAGTCGGGGAAAAAACCTGACAATAATCAACCAGTAATTACGTTGCTTGGGTCTTACTGCTAGTTGGCATTTTCAACCACCAACATGCCAGACATAATTGAAGCCACCACCCAGCCATCATGGATGAACCATCAATGACTATCAACAACCAGTACTGGCTATCAGTCATCAGTACCTATTGGAAACTATGTGCATGAAATAGAATATTTAATTCAATAGATTAACAGCCATCAACATTTGCCATCCATAACCATGATTGCAAGGTATTTGCTGACTATGAGTTATTCACTTTGGTGCCTTTTTAGGTGCACAAAACAAACACCTCTTCAAGTTTCGCCCGCAATGTGCCACTCCGCTGGAGCTCGCCTGGAACTCGTAGATGCGAGCAGCTTTCAGGCCATCGATCACCAAAGTGGCTGGCGACAAAGCTGGCACCATGACCTCTCGATGCCCATCACCTGCGAATGTCATGGGATGATGGGGGACTGTATGAGTCATATCTCCCTTCTGTCAAGTGCCGAGAACCTGACCTTCCACATTATTTGACATGATTTGACCGTAGCAAACATGGTTGCTCTGGTACGATGAAATCTCTAATAACCCAAGTGTCAAATATTGCCAGCTGCCATAGCATGTCATGGCCTATTTGTTGCTCGATGCGTTGAATGTTTGAACCAACATGATGGTCGATCCTGCGCAACGACTGCGTGTGCTGCGCAGCCTACATTCGTTCATCACCCGACCACCGAACTGGGCAGTCTCTGCCTGGTGGCTCAAGGCATAGCACTGACGCCACCACGTGCGTGGGCATGGCGTAAGGTGCAGCATCTGCATCACCTGAGAGATGCCCTGGCAGCTTCGTAATGCTCATGGCTGGTACTCAACCATGGCCGCCATGGCCGCCATGGCCCTGATGGCACTTGTCATCGTGTTTGATGAAACCCTGAACTTGCAACCAAATGATTTTCTGATGGATATCAATGGATATCATGCATAACAGCTACATGCTGGCTACTGATTACATTTGCTAATTTTGAACCACCAATTCGGGAGGAAATTCACCAACGCCATTGATTGCCATGTGGCTACCCCAATGCTCGGCCAACATTTCCAACTCAGGGGGTTCTCGACTTGGGCTGCGCTCCCCTGGTTTTACATGGTTTTACCGGGCTGCATCCGGCCACCAGGTGCATGGTTTTTGGCCACTGCTCCTATCTTGCAACCTGCGGATACGGGACTCTGGAAAGTTTCAGCTGCCACTTGCGGGTGAGAACAAACTAATTAAGAAATCCACAAAATAAGTTAGATCATGTTGGATCAATTGATTCATCAATGATAAATCCGCATGAATCCACCAAAACTCCTGCACTCTGGCACGGTATGATAGTATGATCCCCTGGATATCACCCCTGTTGCACACACACACATGCTGGCAGCCTTGCCAAAACCTGTGAGTGAAAACAGCATGTATATAGTTTGCATGTACCCAGTGGTGCCCCACCCCAGCACTGGAACAGCAGCACACCAGCAGAAACAAACAACAAAGCACATAGTTTTACTGCAACAGTCAGCATGTGATGTGAAGCAATGATTCAATACCTTGCCAAACAGCTTTGCATGTAAGTGGCTGTGGGTCAAAACTCCCCTGGTGAACATCCCCTAAATATTGACCCATGGCTAAGTGGATTCAACTTTCCCCAAGCACCACTGGTGCATTGGACGCACAAGCCGCCAAGCTGCTATCGGTATTGACCTCCACATGAACTTGGGCATCTTCCAATCCTGCGGTGGGGACATTGCATTCTACGTTATGGGGATGTCAGCTGCCAAAAACTGACAGGTGAAGGACATTACACAATCAAAAAAGACCTCTTTCAATGGCGTCAATTCTGTTAGTGTTGTCGGAGGGAAAATGATGTCCAGGTTGGTCATGCTCACATACACCAGGCGCATGGTCAATCACCAGGCACGTTGATCACCTATGAGTCTATGAGCTGCGTGGACCCGCAATGCTGCGTCAGGAACATCTCCCCTCACAATGGGTTCAACACGCAAGTGGGACATTGACCCTGATTATTAATTAGCAAATGCTGAATCATAAAACAACAAACTACATGTCGTCACAACAACAAAAAGCACGACATCAAAAAAAGCAAAGCCTATATGAATGGTTGCGAACACGTGGCACTCAAACAACAACAATGCCATGAACCAATCAACGACCCACCCCATCCCACCAATTATCTAATCAACCACTTTGTTAGCATTCTCCGCTCTAGCAAAAGCAATACACACATGGCTCATGCACGTGTGTAAATGTGGCTCATGCACCTGTGTAAACGTGGCTCATGCACATGTGTAAATGCACATGTGTAAAAGTTGAGGTCCCCGCTCCGTCTGCCGTTTTGCTCCTTGAATTGGGACTTGGTCTTCCCAGGGCACCAACAACTTCACGATGCGAACGCTGCTTGGCATCCTGACGTAAAACGCCGTCTGCCACATCTGGCTGGGCACTTGCAGCGTTCTGTACCGTTCAAAGCCCCAAAGATATCTCCAAAATGCAGCTTTTGCCAACACTCGCGCAGCTTTGACTAGCATCAAAGCACATCAAAAGCTTTAATTCAAACTGTTTTGGCCTTGCCCCTACTTGAAACTGGAGCATGGCAAGGAAACCTATCAAAGGTTGTGCAATTTTGGACCGGCTCCCAGCCATAGAACCCTCGAGAATCGAGATTAATTAAAATAGAAATATCCAAACATGGTTCCTGTATCTGGGCTTGCCCAAGTGGTGCCCCCTCAAAAACTTGACAGTTTCCCACCCCCTAAAAATCATCACAACTTGGGATAGTTGAGATTTAGGGGCACCATGGGATACCATAGTTTTTGCAAAGCTCCATGGCCATTTTAAGTGTCTTCCATGGCCCAGAGCAAGTGGCAACCAAACCGCTCCACTACACAAGAAAAACGCATGCACTAGATGGAGAAAAAACTGACAAATCTGACAACTCAACCCTGAGGCTGTAGCAGTTGTCTTTAAATGTTTGCCAGACTTGTTCTACACTCCAGCTCTCATCATGTGAAGCTGACAGTTGGTTTCATGGGTCTGGGGACCTGCCGGAGCCCACACACCTAGGGCCAAATGTTGCCAAGCATCTCTGGAACTTGAAGCCCCAGGAAATCGTGCAAAGCAGCACTGGTCTTCAGAGAATCATCACACAGCATCTCGGACAATCGAGCCTCTGACAACCAGGAGGCTGAGACATGTTGCTGTGGCCCAAATTCCACGACCAGTGCCCCTACAATGGTGGCTGATAGCCAGGAAGAACGAGCAATAGTTGGCTGTATAAAAATGGCATGCCCAAACGATCCCAAATTATGATCATGTTTGATAGGAAACCATCAGTAAGAAAAAATAAGACAGCCACAATTGACCAATGCTTTCCATGGCATTCGGTGGCCACACACGGAGTTTCGTGGTCACACAGGTTATGAAACCGACATGAGTTTCCGTCAAAAACCCATGAGTGCAACTTCCATAAAACCATATATTGTAGATGTCTACGTGTTTACAAGCCAAACATGTAGCATGGCAAAAGCAGTGGCTGATTTTTTGTTGTCTCACGACGATCAACAAATATTGAAAAAATGAAAAATACCACGACATAGCAAAACGGCATGGCTTCAACTCTTATCAATCAATCAACTCAAATGGTAGTTTCCGAAAATAGGTCCCGAATCATCCAGTTTATCGAACATTAATAAGCCAACCAGAACTTTGGGGTCCGCAAACTGCCGTGAGAAACCACTATATAATTTTGATCATTGTCAATCACTATCAAATATCAAATTGATCAACTCAAATGTTGTTGGTTATCCTCTATTGTTGGTGGTTTGCCTCTATTAACAATGAGAATCATTTATTTTCACTGATCAACTCAAATTGAATCCTACCATCCCCAAACTGCCTTGAGAAACATCCACTCAAAAACTAACTACTGTGAACCACTATTAATTACTAGCCATTATAAACCATCCTGAACCACCATTCGAACCTCTAAATCCCCATAAATCAGATCCAAATTCATCAACTCAAATCAAATCCTACCATCATTAACCACCATCCATCGCCACTCGAAATCCCCTTAAACATCCTTAAATGATGATATTAGCCTTTCTGTACCACCATTAACGATCATCAACCACCGTTATCCACCACTCCCTGCCGCACAGCTCCTGCAGGCGGTCCAGCTGTCTCCGCGTCTCCGAGGTCCGTGACATGAACAGCGACGCCAAGGCGGCGCCCGAACTCCGCCGGCCCGGCGGAGGTCCGGCCTCGGCCCGCGGAGAGGCGTCTGCTGGCCGGTGGGTGGGGGAAACTTCACACTTCACGCTTAGCAAATGAGAAAAAAATGCATTTTTTACTTATTGATTTGTTTAAATATCTACTTATGTTCATTATCTACTGATTTATTTGCTTATTTATTTGTTTATCCATTCATTTTTTCTTTACTTTTTTAATGAATGTAGAAGTACATGTACTTATTGACCTTATTACCCAAAAACATGTTCGCATATGCATCCGATCCCGAATAAGAATGCAACAATGAAACAAATAACGTGTGGACTGCCGGTATCATGTCTGCTGGTAACAATGATGGTAATGATTCGACGACGATGGCCCACATGGGAAGGCACTGGTGGGGGTGTCATGGGGTCCATCCTCTGGCGCCGGTATGCATGCAAGTACAAGAATATCATGGTCAATCGACTGCTCATATAACCAAACATAATCGACCATCACACTAACGAACCATGATACCAACCAAACAGCATTAACCGTACCAACCAAACAAATGTGGTTGTGTTATCTTATGGTTATCAACTGGTAATGTTGACTGGTTTCGTTTTGTAGTAATGCTTAGTGATGGCTACTTCATTCATAGCGGCGACATTTGGCAGTAGGGGTAGTAGTGCAGTATATAATGCACGCATGGCGATGTGCAAACATGCGAAAACAACTCAAGGTCGTGGAGTCATAAAATCAGAATCTAAGGATTTGACAGGATTTATTTTCACACCTTGTAACCCCCTGGACTCTAACATTAACTGATCTCGTTCCACTGTTGCGCATGATTCGAAGCTTCAAGGTATCAGCCATAATCCTTGACAAAGGGCAGGTCAATTGCCTGTCGGTGGTTGTTGATCAACCATGGGCAACCAGTTGATTGATGGTAGATCCCGTTTGATTAACAATAAAGCCCATTAGTGATAAATGGATAGCTGGTGATTACTCATAAATCAGCTATTTCACCACCACTTGCTTTACTGTCGTATGATCAGTTATGCCACAAACCGGTTCTTTGGCTTAATTGATCACCAGCTATTTGCTCTATCATCCCAGTTTGCCTTGCAAAGTAGGTGACCATCAAACTGCCCGGGGTGCTGAGGATCGGTGCTGGGGAACCCGTGGAAAAGCACCAGGAAACATGGCGCGGATCTCTTCTGGGTCTTCCCGTCAACCGGAATTGGATCTGCAGTCTAGTGAATACAAAAAGAAACACGCAGAGAAATACACAACTTATCTACAGTAAATAAACCATATCAAATATGCAAATACATGAAAAAATACACAACGTATCTAAACCTATTTTGCACTTGGCACATCTGCGCTCAACTCCCCAGGCCCCTGATGCCAGGCAGCTGGAGCTTGCCGCTTGCCTTCCAGCGACATGCGCCTTGCCGCACTCGGCTGATGTGGATTCGTCAGCGTGTCATCGAAGGTTAAGGTGGAACCCAAAAGAACCAAGTGATGGTTGATGGTAAAGAATGATGGTTGGTTGAACAGAGTGGTGGCTGATGGTGAAAGATGTGAAAGGAGCCAAGTAGTGGTTGATGGTTGGGAAGATGATGCTTATAATGGTTGGTAATGGATTAGGGGTGGTCAACCACCCAAAAGCATGTGGCTTTTCATGCTTTATGAGCTGAACAGCTGGGTTTGCGTGGAAGATGTTGAGGATCTGGGGCCAGCAGTCTGTGTTCATCTCTTGGATACGGCCCCGGCAAAATTCAATGGAGGTAGATCCGGATCAAAATCCTGCCAATCCAACTTGAAATTGGGTCCGTTTTGACAACCTGAAAAAAACAAAAAAACAAATGGGCTCGACGCCTCACAAAGATTCCATAGCTACAAACATGCGTGTCCATTGTTTGCCACGTTCCAGCTTCAATCGCTTTCCAAAGTTGTCAGTTCACCATTCTCAATTACAGTCTCCTGTTAACAGGGGTCAATACAGGCTATATAATGATCAAATTACCATGATCATAGAATCACCCACACTCCAGGCCCCACCCCAACCGCAAGTCAAGCAATCATTATCCATCAATAGCTCTTACATCCTCTACTAGCATATTTCTGGTAACTTGGAGCTACTTAAGTTGGGCCAGCTACGCAGGTAAAAGCCATCGATTAAAGGATAACAAGCGTATTTGACTTCCAACGATAGCACTACATGCTGGGATCTCCAATGTTTTGCGTTTCCAATCAAATCCATTGCCAAACGGTTTCGAGACTGCCAAACAAATGGAGCGGCACATTTGGAAGCTTCGTTGTGACTGTCAGCAGTACTGATCAGTCACAGCAGTGAACCATCTTGGTTAAAAATTAGTTGACCACAATTAATTAACCATCAATTAGCCATGATTGAGCCTTATCAAGCCTGTTTGGCCTTGTTGACCAACCATTCACCAAACGTGGCTTACAACCAAACATTAGATCACCAGTAGAATTCACAGTTCAGAATCGTGTGGAGCGCTAATTCGGATCCAATTCTGCGGGCTTGGGATCCCAACTCTTCCAAGTGAAGCCATTCCGTCAACCGACGCCGCACCGCCCAAGACTCTCCACTGGGCAAGTGGGTCACCTGGTGAATCCGCTGGGAGTGGTAAAAGGGTGGACTGTCTATTATGATGATGTCACATCCTATGTAATATGATGAAATGTGCCAATGATATATATATATATATAATGTGGTACTATGATGAATGCCTGCAACATGATGTTTGTTTGTATGCTGGCATTGTTTAATACATGTATTTCTGATATGCGCAGTGGCAACATGATAACACGGATCCTGGCTTTGCTATCCGATGTCAGTTCCTTGGCACCCAACTATGCTGCCGCGTGCTTTTTGCAGGTGCGAGAAGAAGCATTATCTTGAAGTATCCGTTCTGAAAACACCTTTGCACAACTTGATCGGTTTTCCCAGAGCAGCAATTGGCAAATACGTAACAGGTACATCATGATAGACCACACAAGGCTGAGCCTGGCTTCTGCGCCACCGCAAAGTGCATCCAAAACCAATTGTCTAGGCTTGTCAATCTAAGGTGGTGATTGTCGTATCCATTCATTCATGGGCCAGCTCGATACAACGAACCAGTTGTGACTTGGCAGCTCCGCCATTGAAGCCACATTTGAGGTTGCAAACCCTTGGACGGCCATGCTACTTCTGAAAACCCCTACGATAGCGGAAACCCCTCTTCTATGACTGGGCAACCTGGCAGTGCCATGAGATTGAATTTTGGCAACATGGACCGGCAATCTGGAAACGCATGCCCCCGCAAAAAAGAACATATATATAACCTCATGAACGAGCCAGACTTGTCCTTGCAGTAGAAAACCAATGCCATTATTAAAATTATATCATCATTCGTAAATATTTCTATCATCATCTTCATCATCTCTCCTACGAGCGGGAGTGTGAGCCTATACAATCTATATAATATTGGGATACCCCATGGCTATCCACGGCTGCCGTGCAGTGCTGCGCCAAGTCGCATGAAAGTTGCACTGTGCCTCACCTGTGCCTCGTGCCGCAGCAGGGCACATGCACAGTAACAACATCCCTGCACCTTTTTTGCTCATCAAAATGCCTATCGTTGGCTGCTCCTGACGTATCACAATCGGCTCTTTTGTTGCACCAAGCTTCGAAACAGGGATCAAGGCTAAGCGGTTTGCGATGAGTAGCCACTCAGGCATTGTTCGAAATTGCGACATAGCCCTTCTTACGTGTCTCCGTAGATGAAGGTAGTCTTCTTTACAAGAGATTTCCAAACAACTGGGAAGTCCTTTAACATCCTCTAATCCAATCCGAGGATTCGTGGGCACGGAACTTGCCCCTCTGAGAATGAAATCTCTGCAATGCCAAAATGAATGAGCTGAAGCCATGAGGGGCATGTATTGTCTCCCAACCATTTCAGTAAGCATTGTTCGTCACTATCAACCTCTCTCTCTCTCCCTCCATCTCCTTTTCAAGGAGTTCAGCTGTTCTAAAGGCGAGTGAAACCTACTGTTGACCATGGAGTGTCATGGAACGTTATCATAATTGACCACCATCAGCCACTGTTGACCCTCATTAATTACTGGTTGGTGGTTTCAACCCCTGTGAAAAATATGCTTGTTAACCATCAGTTTGTCAATAATTACTAGGGAAAATTAAAACATGTTTGAAACCACCAGCCAGATCACTAAATCCTCGTGAAAACCTTCCGCTTCTCCAAGCCACGTTCATCAACGACATGCCCAAGCAGTGCAGCCGCAAAGGTCCGGGTGGTCCGGGTAGTGAGCCCTGCGGGAACTCCACGTGCGAAAACGATGATTAACAATGGTTACTGCTACTTGATGGTTGTTATTCATGATGATTGACCATGGTTCATGATGGCAGTAACAGCCATCAACAAGCAGTAATGATGGTTAATGATGGTTGATGTTGATTAACCATGATTAATGATGGTTAATCACGTGTTGATGGTTGTTAAAGATGGCTAGTGATGTTTTGTTGGGTCAGTATTACAGGTTGATCTTGGCCGATGGTTGTAACATGTTGCGACCTTGTTTGAGCAAATCGATGCATAGCAACCAGTATCAATTTGCATCAACCCTCATTAGTACGTTAAATCTCAATAAAGGTGGCATGAAATAGCATGAAATAGCTATGGGCTATAACCCCTACCTTCAGGAATTTTGTTAACCATCATTGGCCAGCTTCTTGACTGATGATGAATCTATATCAGCCATTGCTAGTTGACCATTTTAATTAAGAATTTACAATCTTGACTAACGATGATTTGACCATCAGCTCCAACATCATAAACCATCCCAATCAACCATTTCTAACCACCAATTAACCGTGAGTTAATACCGGTTCCTCACCACAGTAAGTAGTTAACCATTGATTGTATCAGCCACTGCTTTTGGTAAAATAGCCAGCCAAGTGGGATAGTTCAACCATTATCTAACCACCAGTCCATTCATGTTGATTAGTCAACCATTACTTATCAACAATAAGAATAAAACCATTAGTTCCTGTTGTATCCTTAGGTACTATTGTTTCATAACCACTACTATAGTTAACCATTATCTATCAACTAACTTCTATATTGGTGGTTCATAACCATATCAATGCTGGTTAGAGAATGGTTCATAACCATGATCAGTTAACTTGTTGATGTCATAACCATGATCAGTTAACTTGTTGATGTTGTATCATTATCCAATCATTAGTTAAGCTTCCTTACAACAATAACTAATGATATGTCAACCAATGTAACATAACCACATTGTCCAAGCACAATCAGACTGGTTCCTTTCCATGACGGTCAGTGTCGACCTCGTCCTTGAGCTGGCCCAGCACTGCCAGTCAGTGGGCTCATAGCGAGCGGGGCAGCACATGGCTGAAACGACCACCGTGGGCAAGGAAGGTCAACCACTGCTGGTTAATGGTTATGGATGGTTGGTTGGTTGGTTGGTGGTAATGGTAATTGACCAATGATAATGATTGGTGAGTCATTGGACCAATCATTGACCAACTGTTGGTCAATGGGAATGGCTGGCAATTGACTCATGATTGGTTTGTCAATCATTGGTCCATTGTTTGGCTAGTGATGGTTGGTTGGTGTTGGGTGGTTGATGGTTGGTTTAGTTCACGGCTGTTGATGGAACAGTTTTATTTTCATGGTTGGTTGATGTTGGTTGGTTGATGGTGATAGAAGGTAATCGATGCTTAGTGGATCAGTAGGAAACCCCGTTTGACCATGGGTAGTTGTTGTTAATATCTGCTGATATCACTGAAACTTGATTTCCTAACCGCCATGTGGTTCATGCATCACCGGTAATGGGTTGATTGTTAACATTGGTTTGCTACTTATACGACTTCTCTCTGGACTTGTTTGGGTGTCAGGGCGCCCATGGACAGCTGCCAATGAATTTTGAGGTTTGGTGCATGTTTTGTTTGAATGGGCTTGTGTGCAATGCGACAACCAGAAATATGAGGTTTGATGCATCTTGATGGCAAATAAGGATGGATGAGCTGCAAATAAGGATAGAGGTTTCCCACTATCAACGTCCTATATGAGCTGTGAGTTGGCACAGGCCTCAGGGGAACCACGATTCGCTCAGCACACTCTCAGCTCACGCCCAAATAGCCTGTTCGAACCATGCTGAGGGCTTAAACCATCCGCTGGAACCAATCCAATGGCTGCTGGCTTTTTCGAATCAGCTGAGATAGCTTGGTCATGTGCACTATGTACAATGAAGACCTTTGGAGGCCAGCGATCAACCCTTGGAATATGCATTGCCAACACTCAATGAGTCAAATTCTGTTCAAATTATGGGTTTGCAGAGTCCGCAACCCCAAGTCAAAGATCATAAGCTCCCTATTCAATAGGTAAAATCAATGTAAATCATCTAAACAGATGATTTACCCTCTACAAGCTGATGACTTACCAATTTCCCATCTATAAATCTTCATAACTCGTGGATCTTCACCAGGAAAGGGTGAACTCCAAGGGCTGTTAGCTCCTCAGGTGCCATCGTTGGGTTTGTCTTCATCCAAAGGCTCAGGTGCCTGGTAGCAGCCAAGCGGTCAACCGGGGATAGTTGGTCATCCAGTACCATAGTAATGCAACCATGGTAATGACCAGCAACCATTACTACGGTCAACCATTACCGATAAAACTAACTATGGTAATGGTTAACCGTAAACTGTTGGTTGATTTTATCAACATAACACTTTTGAAGGGCTGACTAACCAATGACATGGTTAAACATAGGCCAAAGATTCACCAATTAACCAATACAGGGTTACACACTGGTTGACCATAGCCCATAGATCAACCAAATTTATCGTTAATCAGCCGCAACCACAGATTTTATCAACCTACGGCTATGGGCCTATGGGGTTAACCAATGACCAGTAACCATACTCAATTTCAAGGGCTAATTAACCATGTTGATGAAATTAACCGATGTTTGACGATTAATCGATTAGCCATGGGGTTTACCATAGACCATGGATGTCTGAATTCTACTGAACCATGTTGATATCCATTAGCCAAATAAAGGGTTAAGTAGATGTTTCTCACCATAGTTAGAAAGCATGATCATTCATCAACCAATGGGATTGACCGTTCTGAACCACTTCTTACTACTAGCTATCATTATTCAATGACTAAATCATCATTACATCACTCAGAATTGAAGTGCTGCAAGTACCAACATCCATGTAGCCTCCGTCCATGCGTGTGCATGCGTGTGCATGCGTGCGTGCGTGCTTGCTTGCTTGCTTGGTTGGTTGTTTGTTTGGTTGTTTGGTTGTTTGGTTGTTTGGTTGTTTGGTTGTTTGGTTGTTTGGTTGTTTGGTTGTTTGATTGATTGATTGATTGATTGATTGATTGATTGATTGATTGTGTGTTTTGTTTGTTTTGTTTGTTTTGTTTTGTTTTGCTTTGTTTTGTTTTGTTTGTGTGTTTGTTTGTTTGTTTGTTTGTTTGTTTGTTTGTTTGTTTGTTTGTTTGCTTGCTTGCTTGCTTGCTTCCTTGTTTGTTGGTTTGTTTGTGTGTGTGTGTGTTTGTTTGTTTGTTTGCTTGCTTGCTTGCTTGCTTGCTTGCTTGTTTGTTTGTGCAACCTGCACAGAAAACAACGTACCAAACTTTAGACCGCTGGTACATGAATACCTAACTTTTCAAAAACAAAGAAGTGCTCATGGATGATCTACAAACGAAGCCCTGCTGTTGTCCACGCTAACAACGAGCAGGTTCCTCTTTCCAAATTATGTCAAGGGCTAAAGCTATATCCTTCAAGGGCATCTGGACTGCAACATTTTGTAATGATGCAGGCCTGCGAATGCACGATGCGCAAGGTTGTGTCTCAGGTGCCATGTGTATCCGTTTATGTCCCTTCATCTGATGAACCAAGCGGATGGGACAAAGCTCGCACAATTTCAACACATGGGAAAACCTGATGAAACCTGTCAGCATTTTTGTATACTTCCGTCTGCTTGCAGGCATGAGCGCTATCCCCTCAGACATCCCCCATACATTTTCAAAAAAACATCGTATGAAGCTGGCCGGGCACCTTGGCTCGGAGCCCAGCGTGCGACAGGAGCGCCTCAGCAATGCACGGGCTGCACCATTCAACTACCCTGGGAGCCAAAACCCATCGTCTCCGGGGGGTTCATAAGGGCCTAATAGCGGTTGATACTAGGGGATAATCATCAACAATAGGGTTTCAAGTAAATTCTTAATTCCAGCAGGAAAGAACATGTGGTGGGTTTTCGAAATAGTGAGCCCCAAACAAATGGATGGTTTATTGCTGCAAATGGTTCATAAACTGGATGATAACTGGGGGGTCCCCTATTTTGAGAGACAGCCATACTTGCTCGAAATGTTTAGTATACAGGATAGACATTGACAGAACTCGAGGATTCGTCATTCCTAGTGTACTGGAATGCATATGCCAGTGTTGTGCCATGTTGCGCCATCTTTACGCAATATTTATGTTGGTGAAACCCGCCACCTACTCTTGTTCACTTGGTTCTTGGTCAGCAGTAATTGACTATCAATACGTAGTTTTAGTAGCGTGCACATGCGTGCACTGACCAGCAGGAGTCAGCGGAATCACCAGCATCCATCACCCACTCTCAGCAGTAATCAACCACGAATAGCGTTGGCGAATGCTTGTTACAGTAGTGGTGCTGAAAGGCCATCACCAGCTCCAGCTGACAGGCCGGACCAGCTCATAGAGCACCCCCTCAATCTTCAACAGGGTTGCCTGGCAGCTTTCGAAGTTGATGGCTGACACCTGATGGTGACAGTGCTTGACGACAATGGGTAATGGAAAAACAAATCAATGCAGGCTGTTCATGGTAGCAACTAGGCTACATCTGGGAAAATGGTGTCCAAATGTGGCGACCCCCCAAAAGAAAGTCAGGCTTTCTGCAATCAAAGTTCAAACTGCTAGTGGTAGATCCAGCTCGAGCCATGATAGCCATAAACTGCCATCAGTTTATCTATCAATGGCTGGGGGT
>VSDK01015182.1:165025-199178 GCA_009767595.1 Symbiodinium kawagutii
TCCCTACACCTGGAAGGAACACCAGCTCCTACAGCGGCAACTGAGCCGGGCAACGGAAGAACTGCCAGGATTCAATGCTTGGAATCCAGTGGTGGAACATCAAAAACCAACACTTTTGGAATGTGACAAAACTCCTTCAAAAGTGTCGGAACACCCTGATGAAACTACTATGCTAGACTTACTGCTATCAATCTCCAGTCCTAATGGCTGGCTACATCATGAACTAGCCTCCCTCAACAAGTACACGCGAGGAGTCTGAGCCAATGGCCAAGTCATGTAAGAGTTTTGACATGCGGCTGTGCCACGATCCCAATGAACCGCTGCTCGCCGCAGCATTCTTCTGGATCAGGATTTCCCATCACCCAAATGCGGTAATCTAAGTCATTGTGCCCCAAACATCTATCCAGATCAGGGCTCTAGTGAAACTTGGCAGCTATATCTTATAGACTTATAGATCGATATTTTGCATCTATAAAATGAAGGTTTCACTTGGATATTTGACTCAATTTGTATCCAAATATCGGCTTTATATCTTATAAATAGAAGTACTTGGCAGCTACGCCCCCACACAAATAACATCCCTGCGACCGTTACGGCCCCCTTCGTTCCAGGCCGTCCTGAACTCCACAAGAAACCCCTTCCACACAGGCCAGGCAAAGCTCAACGTCGGGCACTGCCTCCAAACGCGACTGGCATCACTGGTTGATCCAAGCGTATCCTGCCTGTTTGATCTTTCAAGAGCAGGTTGACAATGGAAGGATCCCCATTGTTTGACCTACCACTGAACCAAGTGACACTGCTACTGATCTTTAACTTCGTGATTGATAAAATTTCAGCGAGGACATTGCATGGCCATGTCTATCGCGGTGGCCACAATTGATTATTCATATGCAGCGGAAATCGGCTATCTATGTGCTTCATTGGCCTCAACTTCAAGGGTGCTGTCGTACCAAGCACAGTTCAACAGGCGCGATGCAAAGACCAAGCCGTGTGACATCACGTGACGGTTTTTGCCTCAAAACTGTGCCCTACAAAATCACCCAACCGCATCACCAAGAGGTTTAGTGACAAACTCTAAGACCGACCGGCAATGCTTGTTCTGGTAAGATTTTGTCACACCTGTCTGCTCACTTGACGTTGGTAGTGCTATCCAGGATGCTGGTGTGACAGTTGACTTGACAACCTCTCCTATTGTAGGGCTATCTCGGATGCATTTCTTGCTTGGATCTTGGCTCATGCCGGGCATGCCGTTGCTGACGCCAGTTCTCCGGAGCCTCTCTGCCACGGCTGGCTTTGCGGATCGCCAAGCGGCCCACCTGTGAAATGCTGATGGATGGTTTACCTCAATCGAAGCTTTTCAAAACCTGCTGTTCCTGCTTGGTTGGTTCTGGTTGGTCATGATTGATTGTAGTTGGTTATGGTTGGTTGGCGGGGTCAGCGGTTGAACGGTTTTGGTTGGTCTGGTTCCTTGAGTGGGGTGAGTTGTTTCAAGCTTGACCCCTCAGTTGCTTTGTAGGGGCCTAGCACTATTGACCAAATCCGGAAACAATGTACAGCCAGCCATCTAGAAACCATGAGTATCAGGGTTTTAGCTGGCTTTAGTTTCTCTAAAAGCTGGTTTGTAGCTGCTTTAGCGATGTTTAGTGTACAAACAAAACGACAATGCCATGGTTAAAACGTGCCTTAGCATCAGCAGCTATCCAACATCTGCGAAGGCAACGGCGCCTCACCCGTGAGGTCCAGGATTCCTCCCAAGTACTCCGGCAAAGTCAGCTGAAACTGCCTCGGCATGATCAGTAGTGGTTACCTAGGGCTCCCAAAACCATCATTTTTGCAATTGCATAGGTAATAGCCCATATCTTAACATTTTAGAGGACAAAAACCTTCCTTTTTTATGGTTTTGGGACTCATGGTAATTTGTGGTTATGACCACACAAGGATATGCAGGTTGTTTAAACGCAGAATCAAACAAGTAGGCTGATTCTTGAAAAAAATCTTTGGGAAACAATGGGTAGGAAAATAAAGTAAGACACATTGTACTACACAGCCGATTGTCGACATTGCGTCTGAGAGTCCAACATCAGTTCTGCTTTGCTATATTAATCTTGAATATGTTTCTTTTTTCCTGAAAGGATTGACCCTGGACCCAGGTCACCCATGGACAGTATGAACGACGGTATGAACAGAAGTACTTACAAGGGACACAAAACAAGGATATATATAGAGAGAGGGTGAAACAAAAACATGAGGGAAACTTATACAGGATCATACAGGTTTCCACTTGAGCCTTGCTAGTCTCACAACAACAACAACAACAACAACAACAACAACAACAACAACAACAACAATGACAACAAAATGTCTTCCCCACCCAAACCAGGCTACAAACATCATACCAATGCGCTTAAGCATATATGTTCGATGAATAGAGGGTTCAACCATGTTCAACCTCCAACAAACCAAAGGTATCTCAACAAGGGTTACCCAATCTCGGTGGATTACCCTAGTTTTAGGCGTGCGTTCCTTGGAAAGCTTCATGTCACCATGCTTCACCACAGCAGTGCTGGGCAGCCCTTCAGATTGCTGGCTGTTTGAAGTTCTGCTTTGTTCAGCAGTTTCTTTTCCTCAGCGCACAAACTTCGACGCAGCTCACATATAGTCACTTCGAAGGCAAGGCAAATCCAATTCCAAAAACCCAGTGGGTGTGGTGGGGTGTCCATATCTGGTGGCGGGTGCGAGAACAACGACGACGATGTCGACAACAACAGCAATATTTATGATGATGTAGCACCATGTGCCCCCAAAACCCTACAAAAGGTAGGGTTTGTACCTTCTAAAATATCAAGATATGGGTTATTACCTACAAAATGATGGTTTTGGTAGTCCTAGGTAGGGAAACTGTAAAAACACATGGCCGCTACACGGCGAGTGGATGAACCTCCCAAGGCTGAGCAGGGCACCTTCAAGAAACTCCGATAGGCCACTGCCTCGGCCATCTCCTCCAGTGCTGCGCTGAAGCCACCCGAGCGCCTTGGGGATGGCATGGCCACTAGATTGGATGTAGCCATGGTGGTACTCCCGCAAGGGCAAAGCAAACGGCGGGGTAGGTCATTTATGGACAGGTTTTTACCATATCAGAAATAGCAACCGACAAGTCATGGAGGACCAGCAAGCCATGAATTATATACTCAAATGCAGCTTTTGCAAAATACACACACTGATCACCGGCGCCATGAAATCTAAGACCAACATCCCACGATCAAGGCTTTGCGAACAGCTTGGCTAATGACAATGTCGGGGCTTCGGCGACAAACTCCTTGAAGATAGCGCTGGCCTGCGCTATGCTTGAGCCAACCAGCATGAAGTCAAAGACTTCGGCGTGTTGATGAAACCCTCTGGTAACGTGCAAGCAAAATATCACCATATGGTCATAGATAAAACCATTCTAGATAGTGTGTTCCACTTCCAGCTTAGTCTTACCAGAGTGTACCTTGTCTGTTCCTTTCCTTTCAGAACGTGTTGATGATCTCGCCTTTTTACTCACCAAAGGATACGACATTATTGAGACTGAAGCACTTTGAGCACCTTTGGCCCCATCAAACGATAGAACCGCCACAGATCATCGAAATCAACTCCCAACAGCTCCAACCGCCCCGCATTTCGTTGCGTGGAAAATCTATCATTTTTCATTTTGCGACCATTAAAAAAAAACATTTTCAGCTTCGGAATGGTAAGTTTTAGAGCTAATGCAACAGCTATTCTCAGCGTCAAATTTGTTAGTTCCGGTCCATGGTTCATTAGTTTATGTTGGTTTTAGATAGTTTGAACAATAAACCACCGAAGCAAACCAAGCAACATAGTTGGTTTTAGTTTATTTGCTGGTTGGGTTTCAGTCTGCACGCCTCCTTGGCGCACTGAGACAGGTTCTGGTCTGCCTGGCGGGGCTTGTGGCCTCGAAGCACCGGGCCTTTCACCCGGTAACCAGTATAACCAATGGCCATCAAAAGCAAGCAATGACTCGGTCATCATGGTCTGAGAGCTGCATAAACCATGGTTTTATTATAGTTTACGCAGCAAGTATGGCCAAAGGTCCATGATTTTGACCAGCAAATCAAGCAACAATTGTGGTCAATTGATGTCAATTGCTACTTTGAGGTCAGTCAACTATGAATTATTCACGCTTAGTCTGCTGTCAACTACTACTACAATTAATTACAAACGACCTGCCGTTGGTAGATTTCAGGTATCAGTTTTCATTGACTAGCATATGATGATACATGATTTGCCTTGATCTACGTTGTGAAATTTATCCGCTTGTGTCAGCGAGTTCGGGTCCTTTGCGAAGTCTTCTCGCTGAAGAGCATACCTAAGAAGCTCCCCCGGAAAACATCACAGGTGGTTCTACGGCATTATAATGCCGATAATGAGCGGATGTAGTGCTCAATCTTCTAACCCCCCCTGAGGGGGTCAATTTGTTGGCAGGGTAGCCTTAAAGGGTTGGGCAGGAACTGCTCCTAAGCTGGTAATCTGAAATGGATGAAAGGGCCACCTGCAGAGTGGGTATGGGACTACTTGATGCTATTGACCATTGATATGTACCCCTCATTCATTTCATCAAAATGATCATATCTAGCAGGTCGATGAAGTTTGGGGCACACCACTGATGGGACACATATGTTAAACATTGATGCAAATCCACGTACCTTACAATTCGTTGCTAGGGAACCCGCTCTGTGAAGAGAGAATTTGGGTATGGTATGGTCAAGGAGATCACTCACTGCCTAACAACTGTAATGCGTACACCGGATTAATCAAACCCCCCCCCAATAGGTCAACAAGGTTAACAAGGTCAGACCATAGGTGTCCAAAAGTGACCACCCCCAAATAAACGCACCCTCGTTGATTTCAATTGTTTTTAAATTGATTTCAATTGTTTTTTAATTTAATTTCAAGTGTTTTTAATTTGATTTCAATTGGTTTTCAATTGTCCCTAATTTGATTTCAATTGGTTTTCAATTGATTTCAATTGTTTCTAAATTGATTTCAATTGGTTTTCAATTGATTTCAATTGTTTTTAAATTGATTTCAATTGTTTTTAATTCCCCACCTGTCAGGTGAGGGTTATTAGATTTTATCAGAGCTGACTTCTCCTCCTCCTCTCCGCCTCCTCTCCTCTCCTCTCCTCTTCTCTCCTCGCCGGACCTCAACCACGACCAAGCGCGACTAGTGGTCGCTGCCGGACCTCAACCACGATCATGTATGCCTACTGGTCGCTGCCGGACCTCAACCACGACCATGACCATGTCCGACTAGTGGGCGCTGCCGGACCTCAACCCCGACCCATGTACGACGAGTGGTCGCTGCCGGACCTCAACCACGACTCAACCACGACCATGCACGACCAGTGGTCGCTGCCGGACCTCAACCACGACCATGCACGACTAGTGGTCGCTGCCGGACGTCAACCACGAACATCCGCAGCTAGTGGTCGCTGACCTCAACCACCAGCATCCGCGGCCAGTGGTCGCTGCCGGACCTCAAAGATGTCAGAAAAGATGTCAGAAAGAATGTCAGAAGATATGTCAGAAAGAATGTCAGAAGATATGTCAGAGAGAATGTCAGAGAGATTGGCAGAAGATATGTCAGAAAGAATGTCAGAGAGAGATGTCAAAGAGACTGCCAAAAGATTTGCCAGAAAGAATGTCCGACTAGAAAGTTGTGAGAAAGAACGTCAGAACATGTGCCAGAAAGGATGTCAAAAAGAATGTCAAAAGGTATGCGATGCAGAGAGAATGTCAGAAGATTTGTCAGAAAGAATGTCAGAAGATATGTGGGAGAGAATGTCAGACAAAAGTGGAGTCAACAAGCGGTGTTGACATGACATGGTGGGGATCACTCGAAGTAAAGTAGTTTGATTTCAATTGTTTTTAGATTGATTTCAATTGTTTTTAAAATTGATTTCACTTGTTTTTAAATTGATTTCAAAAAGGGGGGTTCCAGGCTTGTGGGGGGTACCCTTTGTGAGCTCCTAAAAAGTTGTTTTTTAATAGATTTTTAAAAGGCGGTTAATAAAGAAAAACACATAGACTTTTTTGGGAAATCTGAGCCCACTAGCCATGAGTAGTAATAAAACTAATAAGCAAACTAATTAAAACTAATTTAAAACTAATCAAAAAATAATTTCAAAACATTTTAGGGATCCAGAGGGGTTTGATTAACTAGGGGGGATTTTTGGCTGTACTTATCTTATCTGGGGGTGAAATCAGCACCTAATTAACTTTAGTAAGGACCAGGGTCCAGGGCTGAGGAGGGGTATGATTAACTAGGGGGGTTTTATTAATCCTGACTATGCATTACCGCGGCAAGCTACACGGCGTTCTTGGCACCTTTTCCCACGTCCCGAGACCGCTTGATGACCTGCAAGCCAATGGTAGGACAGCAAAGCAAATCATCGCTCAAAGAATTTTCGATGGAATCAGAACATGCGCCTGCCATACAAAACAAAGCCTACTAGGACATAATTACTGTACTGTTTGCCGCCCCCTGGCAATTAGAAATCATGTTTTCAAGACTGAAGTCGCGTGAACCGAAAATGTGAAACCAAAATTCTCTATATACTTTGCATTTTTTGTCTGCTTTGCCTCTTCTTTGTCATGTGTGCAATGAGGCTGAAAACTGGAACCCTGAAACATCCTAAATCCTGAACGCCAAACCCTGAAACCCTAGTCCTGAACCGTGAAACTCTCTGGTCAATGTGGTGACTGTAGTGCTGTCATTTTGAGTGCGCAATTAACCTAATGTCCCGCAGGGCTTGCAACATAGACACTCTTCCAAGTCTGACCAGAAAAGTCACTCATTCTTGATTTCGGGGCATCTGTGTCTATCTGCATCCAAGATCTGTTCATCACATAGACCTCCTGCAGTCCTCCTTAGCTACAGTGCTCGGTGACCTTACTGGCCTATCAAGGTCTGTCTTTATGTCTTCACCTGCTCTGCCGGCAAGGCGACCCTCGAACCCATCCATTGAGACCTGCTCGCGCATGTCCGTGTACTTGTCGTACCGCTCCTGCAGCTACATGGGGACTGTGTGGAGAAAATAAGCTGCTTTGAGGTCTGGTGAATCAAAAAATGATGCAACACATGTCAAGAGCTGATAGGTTGTTGCCCTGAAGTGGGCATCTGATAGGTTGTCACACGCAAGTCATCCCCAAGTTTGATAACTTGATTTGCTGAATCTTGATTTGGAGGTGGGACTGATAACCTCAACGGATCCCTTGACATACAAACAAAATCAAAGACCCACCATGATTTGCCAAATCCTGACACCTCTGTGGGTGACAACCATGGGCGTGTCAATGGGATATAGTCGCAACATATGCGAAAATAATGATAACAAAACCCTTTACATCCTCCGACATTTTAAGCTAATTAGCTAATTACAACGAAGTAAAACTACTATACATCTTAAGATCAATTAATTAATTAATCAATCAATTAATTAGACCATTAAAATCAAAGGATATTATATAAAGGTATCAACGCTATTGAACATGAACGCGCATCAATTCCTATGCTGAAAATCTCCCGCCTGGCTGCCCCGGAAGCTGCCATTGGTCCTTGATGCAGTTCAAGAGCTCCAAATTCACAGCAGGCGCCGCCACAGCGTCACCGCTTGGAGGTGCATCTGCACTAAGAGCCTTGCGCTTCAGCAACGAATCCAAGGCACAAAGGATCCATTCGCAGTAGCACCACCACCACCAGCACCCCCAGCAACACCAACAACAACCCACCAATATGCAGCAACAACACAGCAACGACATCAACATCTTGGGACCCTTGGAGGCGCAACATCATGCCTTCTTAACAGCGAACCCCTTGAACTGACAAAAGCGAAGAGGACGGGAAACCCAGAATCGGGCTGACATTTCTGCCCGGGCTGGCAAAAAATGGCCGGGCAAAATGCGACAGCTCAGCATTCTTAACTTAACGACGAGCCATGGCCTTTTCTGGGCAACCCCAGAATTTGGTGGAAGAAATTCCGGCACTATGATGGTTGAATCATGTTGAAAGATGTTGAAAGCCCTTGGTTTTTCAGGGCACCTTAGTGCACCTATGGTTGGATCATGCCGAAATCAGCGCCATAAGTGGCCCTGGAGGAGCAGCGGTCCCACCCACAACGGTGACCTCAGCGGCTGGTGCAACGACTGCGCCTTGGTGCGAAGGGTTTTCACGAGGGGAGATGGATGGGGATGGTGACATCAAGCAGGTAGGGGGTGCCACACTGTCATGGGGTTGATCAATGGTGTTAGCAAATATAGGAATATCGGGGAGAAGGTGGTTTGACTAACCATATCTAAAAAATATAGACCAATATTGGAAGATCAATGGTGTTTCAACTGCCAACGATTCTGTTAACAATGATGGGGGATCCATATATGCAACCACCATTAGTTTTACCGTGGACAAATGGTGATTTACCATCAAAGGTAGGGGGCTGTGAACTGCCGGATGCCCCATTACCAATTGACAATGGTTGGCAACAAGGAAAATAATAAGACATAAGAAGTTCTGTAAATTGACTAGCCAATAATAATAGGCTAGTTAATAACACCAGGTCATACCAGGTCCATATCTTCATGGTTACCAGTTGGGCTACTAGTCAGTACCATTGGCAGTTTTGGGTGTAGCTGGTAGCTCGCAATAAACGATCATCATAGTCTGACCAAATACTGGCGACTCGTGAATAATGCTTCAGAATGATAGCAAATGGTTGATGCTGTGGCTGGGCTTCCAAAAGGGTTTGCCCATAGCTCCAGTGTGGCAAGCTATTAGAGGGGACGTAAGAATTATGTGGGACCTAGCACGGTCTACCCAGTGATATGGAGTTGTGGTTCCACAGGCAAAATATCGGCATCAATGCTTTACCTCACTTGATGCGAAGGGTTGCTTCATAAATCCCCCACTTTAAACCAATCAAACTGTCACGTGAATTGGGCAACTTGTTTTAGGTGGTTTACCATTTACACACTGGCAGGGCACTCTCAAAAACAAAGCGCTTCGTGGGATGAGGTGGTCATTGTCGCACGCTTGGGAAATCATTGATCTCAACAAACGCCTGTGCAACTGCATTACGCAATATCACGCGCAGGTAAAGATTTTATTCATTGATGTTGTATGCATGCAAGCGTGTAAATCACATACATGTTCATGTGGCAAATCTGTGGAACCCCCCTGCCCGGCTTCCTTCTGTGAGCGGCACAAAAACTGCGCACCCCACGTCGCTGCAAAGCCAAATCGACCTCATAGGCGATGGTCTCCAACCTTTGCGCAGCATTCCTTGAGATTCAACAAGCCAAGTAGCTTTCGGGCAAAATCTCTCACAACTAACAAACTAACCCGACCCTTCCAGTTACCTCTACAGTAGGTACCTAGGGAACCCTAAGAAAGATGGTGGTCAATTAATTTTTATGTAGGTCACTGGAGGGCAGGTAATATCAATTCACAGCTACTAATTAATTGCTTGTCGTAGCTGATAAAGGCAGGACATCGTTCCATCAACTGGTGAGATCAAGGTACTGGAATGTTAAAACACAATTGTGAAGGCTACTTCGATCTTGGTTCCTTCTACCTGCCCCAGTCCAGTTCGAACCAGTGTGCTTGGATCACGTGGGTGGTTCCAGGAGAACATGGACACGGTTGGTATGCACTGTCAGAAACGCGATGTTCAAAGAAATGACCGCTGTGGAATCAAAGGGGTGGCCTCCCAACAAGAAATTAACAATATACATGGGTGGTGGTTTCAACCCCTATGACTATGACAAACATTTGTCAACCAATACCAGGGAAAATCGAAGATGTTTAAATCCACCAACTCGCAATAATTCACCAATACACCTCCAGAAATTCCTGAAAATACCCAATGAGTGACCCTTCTCAGCATTTCTCTTGGCCTACCGACTTGCGGACCCCCGACCCCCAGCTGCTCCCAGCGCGTTTTCGGCGCCCCTCCGCGGAACGCTGCTCAGCAGCGCTGCGCAGGGTTGTGCTTGGAGTAGGTAGCCGACCCACTTACCACCCCCTCTGAAGAATCTTTGCTTCTCAGGTGTCGCGTCACGGATCCTCCAACTTTTTGACGTTCCACCACCATGTTGGCGTTCCACCACCATGTTAACGTTCCATCGATGTGATAACGTTCCATCAAAGTGAGAACGGTCCACCGTTATTTTCCCCTTCCCTACCATGATAACATTCCACCAACATGATAGCGTTCCACCAACATAATAACGGTCCACCACCATGATAAGGTTCCACCACCATGTCAACATTCCACCATCTCCTCAATCCATATCGTTAGAATCTCGAAGACAAAGCCTGAAAAAGAGACATCTGAACTTATCCGCAATTTCCCTGCGTTTTAGTGCACAAATTGTGCTTCATCAGCGTAATTGTGGGGTGTTTCCAAACAAAGCCTCTGAGGCGGCATCAACATACTAAAAAAAACAGAAAACTCATTGGAAAAAACACGCCCTCAGAAGTTTGTTTTTAGGGTTAATTGCAGTGAATTTGACACTTCACCAGCAATTGAGGGGGTGGAAACAGGGTCGCGCGCCTTGGAGTACAGCTGATGACAGTTGTGCCGTGCTTAACAGCGGTAAAACCATATGATGTCGTGCTAATGACGGTCAAACCATGGGGAAACTCTTGCTATCTTGTGCTAGTGACAGTAACAATCACCATGGGGAAAGTCGGAAAGTCTTGGCTGACAGTGGTTGCCAAAAGAAATGCGTGTGCATGGGTAAAAGCAATAATAATGGAAATGGGAAGAGATAGGGCCATCCGACATATTTTAGACTTGAATTCTACGCACAAAATGGGCCTTTGCTCTCACAAATGCGGCGCTGGCCCCTGGCAGGATTTCAATTTCAGGTCCGAAGGTGAGACATGTTCTGGATGCCGTGATGTGCAAAAAAGCTAAGGAGCAACCGGCAACAAATGCATTCTCAACGGCGAAGAGCCGACCATGAAGACATAGGGGCAGTTGCTAACTACACGCCTTTTTTACACTACTATCACTATTTTTGAGGCTTCCCAATGGCTTGAGAACAACCATTTCATGAAGATCTTCCAACGGCAAGGAACAGGGACGGGCGGACTTGAAGGATCCAAGGTCTCAAGACTTCGCCATCACCAGTTGACCCTCAAAACCGGAAAAACACCTGCAGTTGACCTAATCTGCTGTGACTAACAGCCGCTAGACACTGCTGAGTAAACTTCTGACACTACCATCAGCTACCAACTGACATCAACTACCATCAGCTCTCAAATACCATCAGCATCCATCAGCTACCAACTATTATACATTGCCGAGCACGCCACGGAAAATACGGGCTTCCCCAACCGCCCCAACTGCTGCACCCCCAACCGCTCCCAACCCACCTCTGAGCTCACCAAAAGCCAGCGCCCCAAGTGCCCCAGCCGCCCCAAAGGCTGGTCCAGCCGCCACACACCGGCGTTTCCACCTCCTTGGCACTGGTGCGCCCCTCGTAGTGTGGCAATGTAGTGGGAATGTATGGCACTTGGATGATACCAATGATGATACTAGGGAGCTTAATGGATTGGAATGGATACGAATGGATTGGAATGGATAGGAATGGATTGGAATGGATTGGAATGGATAGGAATGGATGGGATTCGTTATCAAAGATTGGATGGGGATGACCCGCTCGGCTGCTAACAAAGGTAGCATTCTTGATGCTTGCCAGAGATGTTATCCCCGTCGTCCCCACTGTCTTCATCAACATACGCCAAACATGCAGTTCTCAAGGAAAGGAGCTTCTGACTCAGGGTTAATCATGTCAACAAATCGAGGGGTGGCCGGCACTGTATGTTCTACATTGTTCTACTTTTGTCTTGATCCTTGGTTTCAAAGATTTGCATATAGATGAACAATGTTGACTAACTTTATTTTCTTCCCCTGGGTACTTTTCTTCCCAGCCCGCCCTGTCTTCCAAGAAAGGAAACGGGAAGGTACCTCCTTGCTCGTTTGCACTTGTGAAAGCTTGGATGAGTGCTTGGACCCCTTTGGAGGTGACACTCTTTGGCAACGCAAACGCATCAAGTGCAAAATCACCTAACAAAATGCCATATTTCCATCACAGGTAAGGTCCACACGTCATCGCTACTGCCATTGTCGGACTTGGCGCTGTGGTTCAACGGCAGAGTTGGAAGCTTCCTGGGTCTGAGATGGGTTTCGTTCTCAGCCATTGAAATACATTAATTAATGAGCATTGATGATGGTCATTCTCAGCCATTAGCCACTCATTCCTCATTATTAGCCATGATCATTAAGCATGCTTTTCTTCTTTCGCTATCATCGACCTGGTTAATCATTTACCACCTCAAATGGGTGATGTTCGCGGGTGCAGGTTTATTTTTGAAACATGGCATCGGTTTCTGTGAGGATAGCTGAGGTCCATTGCACAGACAGGACCCCAAGGGATACAAGTCAGCGGCATTATCCTTCAACTGTCCCATGCCACTTCATGCAACACAAAATCTAAAACATATACAATCATATACATCAAAATACCAAACACATTGAACTACACTGAATATCATTGAACTAGGTCGCTGTGGTTCAAAAAAACATTGGCTGCCCACCACAATTTCTGTGAGAACGGAAGCATCCCTGGACACATCTCGTGCTGATCGCTTCATAGAGTGCCCCTGAGGCCCGGACATGACATACAGCGGTTTCTCGTTGCTGATGGCTGATCCTGGCACTTGCACCTACACAATGGCCATCAATGACTTTCTGATTGCAGGGCTATTCACGCTATTCACTCTACTGGCATGGTGGTGGGTCAACTAGAGCAGTTTGCCTTTGTTCCAAGAGAGGATTGATAGATAAACGGGAAACAGGTCGTAGGGTGGAGACCGGTGGAGCATTGCCCAACCCGAGTCCTTCCGCAGATTGATTGTTTCGGAGCTTCATGAGGCTCGAAAAGTCCTGCCATCGCTGCGACCTCCGTGTGGAACTCAGGAACTCCTTCATTTTCTGTGCTGGGTTAAAAGCCACGTTCTGCAAATAACAGTCAAGAATGGTCAGTGCAAACTGGCTGCTGAACACATTGAAAACCAACAGGCTCAAAAACAATGGAAACCAAGTCTTTAATGTCTCCAGATGGTGGATGATGGTGGTAGCAAGCGAGAATTTCAGCTTCAGACTACTATCGAGCACCTTTTTGAGCTGTTGCTCCCACACAGCGCAAAATTCCTGAGACAGCTCGTGCGGCCATAGTTCGGGCATCGTCATTGTCTGCCTCAGCGTCCGAACCGCATGTGCAGAATAATGTACGGTGTCTTAAGGGTTGCCCCAATTTCACCAGCAATAAGGATGCAGGCACGAAACATACCAGTGGTCGTAGAAAATTACACCGTTCGAGTTGCAAGACTTCAACCACCGAGGAAACATGTTGCCCGACTGCAACCCGACCCCAAAACAATTGGAGGTTCTACTGCAGATTTTTTCCACAGATATGCAACTGCTTACTTTCTGCACAACAGGTGGACCCCAAAGTTGTTATATTTCGTTGGAAGTACAATCCAAATCCAGCCATCATCAACCATCACAATGCCCAAAACAATTCTGGATTGTCACCGTCATTCATTTACATCTGAGGCTACGTGTGTTGCCTATCACTCATCTCCATGGGCTACACCACACATCTGACAAATGGACATTGCGACGTCGTGCAAGAAACATTATAATGGATGCCCCTAGGTGCCTTTTAGTTTGACGACATATCACATCATTTCTAGTGAAAACTGTTCAAAGATGTTTGAGGTGCCGTGGCCGTCTGATGAAATCTCACAGCATCCCATGACATTGCAGTATTTTGCAAACTGTTTTGGGTGGGGCTATGCACTCTTGGATGTAACAGGTCTCTTTGCTTACCTGCACCCCCACCCCCAAAAACGAAACACCCGCTACACAAATAGTTGAAACTATATCAATATCAATCAATGAAATCCTGCGTTTCCTTTGGAACTGATCCATGGAGGCCGAATGACTGATTCTCAAAACAAAAGATCAAAACATTTTATGATTTTTGAGTTTAAAGAACCAGCTCACCAGCTCAAACAGCCTAAGGCTGCTCATGACTTTCGAAGGGCTGCATACCGTACTACTTTGATGCCCACTCTATCTGACGATGCCACCTTTCAATTCTCCAGTTCATAGCCACCTCCTTCACACTCAGCTGTTATGAATTTCACCGTAGTCAGTGACTGCTTCCCTATCAATGATTCCCTTACATTCTTGAGCATCATCAAATATAAGGTGGTAACGGTATTGGTACGTTATAGTATTACCAGTGATTACCTACCATAGTAATCACCTAACTCATTCACTACCAGCATAATTACTTCATGTTAATTAACCACGATTCATGGGGAAAGTGGTGCTTGTTCTGACTGATCATTCGACATCGGACCACCTCTTTGATGCTGTTACCAGGATGCCAGTTGGTTCAAGCCCTGCCGAATCTGGTGATGAAACGCAACTGGCTTTGCTTAGAGAGAATGACACTGCGGTTGATCTCATTCACGGCATTTTGTAACAGCCAGGTGAGATCTAGAACTCACGATTTGAATGAGTTTGATATATTCTGATTGCGTTGATCTCATGTATAGCGGTAGTATGATGATCACGTTGATCTTGCTACGATTTGATGCCTCTTTAGCTATTTGTATCCTCTGAGCTCCCTTCTCATCCTGAGCCGGTGGCTGCTTCAAGAGTGGTGAGTTGTGCCCCGCTGAATAGTATCCGTCCTGGAAGCGCCGGCACTTCAGGCAGCCGGTTGTTGTTGTCTCAAGTGAATCCTCAATTCCAACAGGAAAGAACATCTGGGGGTTTATTAAAATAGGGAACCCCCCAATATGATTGGTTTGTGGTAATAATGAGATTGCGAATGTGAGGGGCACCTGTATTTTGAGAAACTGCAAAAAAGATTCTTAAAGATTTTTGGAGCGTGCTGTCTTCCAATGCTTACTTCAGTAGTAAAAGGGAACGGCTCAACCGTGACCCGTGGGCACGTCCTGAAGAGACCTCCTCACCAGGAACAAAATGTACGCACTTTCTCCCACCACGGGCTCGTCCGGGGGTTGTCGTGAGACTCTCTCGTCCTCAGGATCCCAAGGATGTCTTCCACAAAAGGATTCCAGGGAGACACCGAACTTATCCTTAAATTAAGGCTATAAAGTAGGCCAAGGGGTTCAAGGTCTCAGCAAAGGCCTTGCCAGCAATCGTTTCAATGAATGCGTTCTTGCAATCTCCATGGCATTTGCAGGATGGCGAGATGGCAACAGGTGAGCAAACTCAGCACCAAACAGCCGCCAAGGGTCATTGAACCGGTACCACTTATCGCCCACTCGGCACGTGGCGGTGTAGTGTCCCATGCTATAGGCACCCGAGTGGTTTGCCACACATGCCACGGAGTAGAGAGCGCCTTCTTGTTGCTTTGACGAGCAAAAGCCTCACTGGTGAACCGTGGAAAAAACTCTCAGTATAGCAAGCATATCTATCCTGCACGAATCACCGCTGGATGCTCTTGAGAATGACGTCGGTATGAAGAACTGCCACTGAACGTTCTGCACCACTGAAACCAGGGTGCCATGGCTCCGCTTCAGTCATGCCCGGGCTCGCTAATTGCTCATCAAATTTGAAAAGCCAAACCACAAACCTTTCACCCCTACCCACGTTCGACTGTCACATGTTGTCCTCCCTTTATTATGGAGCTGAGCTGCTAGAAAGATCCGTGGTCAAATCACATGCCAAGGGCGTGTTGATCTTGCGAAAGTATCCCGAAGGCGCATCAAACTCAAAGCCTCAGCGAAGGTGGTACCACCAAAAATTGCTGTCTTGGAGCACCTTGGAGCTATCAAAAGCATTCAAAAGCTATCAGAGTCCCATGTTCCTTGGACAAGGATCTTGGCGGCCCAAATGGGCCCAGTATGTGGCCTACTTTAGCACATGCGATCCACTTCTCCGTGTGCAGTACGAATAGGGCTATCCCCGACTCAGGGTCAGGGACCTTGCCCCTCCAGCTGAAACATGTAGATGTGCAAACTGCATCTATGCCATGCATGTAATGCGAATGCAAGCGTTTGCCCATGTGTACATGTTTGCCGAAACTTAATTCTCAATATCTTGGTGGCGTATAGATCCCCTGCTAAAACTTGAAATCACTGAAAACTAAAACCGTAAGTTTATGGCCTGGCTGTATCTGACACAGATCTGCTTAGGCAACCTTGAACAACGTCCTGAACTCAGGTGTGACATCACTGACCAAGATTTCACCACACCGGTGCCATGGTACGCTTCAGATGGATCACCAGCACAGGAGGCAACTGCCACAGGTCGATCTTCTTTTTCGCATCAACTTTGGCCTGGCAGCTGCGAAATTATCTGTGACGTGTTGTTGTTGTTGTTGTTGTTGTTGTTGTTGTTGTTGTTGTTGTTGTTGTTGTTGTTGTTGTTGTTGTTGTTGTTTTTATTTGTCGGTGAGGTGGTTGTTGATATTGTGACGTGGCAATGGCTGTTGCTGTTTTGGCTGTACATCGTTTGTTCTCTTGCGACTACACTCGATTCTGTGTTTTTGTTGTTACCAATTGATGTTGGTTGTTGCTCTTGTGTTTCTTGTTGCTTGGTGGTGCTCTTTGTTCAATAACCATGCTACGCTGCTACAGCAGAAAAACAACAAACAGCCTGGCACATATTCAAAGGTGTGAAGGGCATCATGGTAGAACAGCAACATGGCAACAAACCACGGAACACCTGCTGTATGCAAGCCAGCTTTAATAGTGTCGCTAGCTGGTTTGGATGCAGCGGTTACTTGCACAAATCACAATGGGTGGTTTCCCAAAATCGGTGTACCCCTAAATCACCTTTTTTAAACCATTTTGCTCCTGTCTGCTGCAGGTTCGCTGTGGGCATGGTTTGGAATTACCTCAGTCGATTGTAAATGATAAACCAACCATTTTCAGTAGAAAAATCGACCATTTTTAGGCCCCCCCCCCTTTAGAACCACCTGTTCGGTGCCTTGCACTTCTCGCACTGCCACTGTTCCTTTCCCGATAAGATCTCCTCCTGTTGTCAGGTGGAGATGCCCCTTTGCTGATCCAAATTGGGAGTCGATGGTTTCCCAAAATTGGATCTATGGGCTATGGTTCAGAAATGGCACTTATCTTCTGAAACCAGGAAAACCTGAAAGTTTCCCAAGATCGTTTCTGAATGTTTCTGAATCATAGGATCTATGGATCACAAAAGTTTGAAACCTCAGGGGTCACACCGAGCTCACAACAAATGCTCCTTGGTGTATTCCCTGATGGCATCGGAAACGGTGCACATCTCTTTTTTCACCTCCAGCGCTAGGGCATCGGTTTCAAAGGCATACCGTCAACAAAAATCATTGTATAATTAGCTGCTATTTGCATCTATTTACTATCAATTTTAGATGTATTGGGTGGTCTATTTGCATGGATTTCACATGATTTTCGTTGCAGGAAACATCAACATGGTTTCGTGGCTGACATGGTCTTGGCCAAAATTATGTGTGGGATTGTGGGGCTTCAGTCATTGGGATCAACGGTCTCACCGACCATCCCTAATAATAATCCACAGCTGCACCAGTTGAGTTCCAAGGCACAGGCAGAGAGAGGTACATGAAGGGCTCAAATTTCCTGCAATGAAAAGCACATAGAAGCCACCATTTGCAAAGGCTCAACAATCAACAAGGACCTTCAAGGGCCACCATGTTCAACAAAGTTGTTCGATGGTTAACGTAGGTTCAAAGAATACGGTACAAGCTAGCCATGGAAAACAGCCTAGTATCCAGTGCAGAACATCAATGATGTCGATGTAGTTGAAAGTGTTCTTACGAAATTATGTGTGCATCATCCAATTTTTTAAATGTTTTCCCTTCCTATTGGTCCAACTTCATCCTCCGCCCCCACTCCCCAGCTGCTCTCAGCTCCTGGATCTGTGGCCACAGCGCAGACAGCACAGGGAGGATCTCATTTGGCCCTGCATCAAATCCACCAGAAACGACTTGGATCGTTCCAAGTATCTCATCCAAGCCAAAGCCGCTGCCTTGGAGCTGCTCCAGCATGATGCTTTAAGACAACTCATGATGTTTGATGGTGGTTTAGGATGGTTCATGGGTTTTTTATGGTGGATGCTCCCCAACAAAAACAACGATTTCACATGGGTCACGAGTTTCCGAGGCTCATTTCATGCATAGGCTATGTATCGAATAGTAATAAATAAACAGGAACAAATCACGCAACATAACAGTGATGAAATGTGCCTGTGCATGCACCTATGTGGATCAAGACTTGCACTGCCCGCATGTGCAATTGCATGATTGGCCCAAACCCAACTCAAAGACTTGTATCCGATCCTGCTCAGAGTTCCCACTTCATGCTTTCATCCTCTCTGGGTGAAATTTTGGATGCCCACAGTAGGGGCATCATCAGTAGCAGCATGATTGGGATAATCTGCAAACTGCCACCTTTTTTACAAATAATTGCAGCTTGTCTTTTGCATTCAAGTAGGAGTACATTCAAGAATGGGCGGACTTTTAATTTGTGTGCTTATTTCCAGCTGCGTCCATTTCACACAAAAGGTTTTCTATCCGAGTCAGTTACCAACTCAGCCGAGTTGCAAACTCCTCCGACCGACCCAAACAGCTTTTCTCATCTGCTTCTTCGTCTGCTTCCGTCCGTGGAGGCAATGGCTCCGAAATGCGACTTAAGTCCTGTGCAAGCCACGAGCTGCAGCTCTATATATCGCTAAGTCTCCAGTTTTCCATGCATTCTGCTGGTTTTTGCGGTGCCAAGTGTGCATTAAGCGCCGAACATCAACAAGTGCAGCCGTGATGAAGGTCCAACTTTCATCAACTTTCACGATCACGTGCAGCCCAAGTTCCTCGTGCAAACCATCCAAGCAAAAGGCCAGAAACTCCTGGCCCGGCAGCTGCTGATCAATGGAGTCAACCTCCGAGGGACCCTGCGATCCATGGCGAACCGCTGAACATGGCAAGGATTCAATAGGCTAAGCTGTGAAACAATTGGCCATCAGGGACATGTAGCGGTAGTTTAACAATTTCTTGAGTTTTCAATCGTAGTATGATACTGCATTCTGGTAGGTTCAAGAGCAATCTCTTTTGGATCTTTTGGGCCTTCCCATGCGTAGTGCTACTCAGCCGTGCATCAGCAGCCGTGCAGCAAAATTACCCACCGGCATCATCCGCCATTCTTTATGAACCACTATCAGCCGCTGTCAACGGCATCATTCAGCATCATGCAACCATCACTAACTATAGCTTCATTAACCACATCACTAAGCTTAGCAACAAAACCTCATCATTAGCAAAGGAATGATCAAACGGCAATTCCCCGTGAAAATCTAACATAGCATAAGAAAGCAACTAAAAATTAACAAATTCTAAATCATGCGCATATGCCAAAAACGATGCGACAACCTGCAGCAAACCCCTATCACCGGTGGTGAAAGACAAGACTTTCCCAACTCAATTTTCCCACTCAGCAAATCAACTAATGATCAACCAGTTATATTGGACCGGCGCGGTGAACCGCTGATGCTCCACAACGATGGCCTGCTCACCTCCCAACTGATGGCTCTGGATGTGTGTCCTGGACATCCTGCTGCTGATAGCCCTGGAACAGGTGCGGCGCGATCGCGGCCAATCGCCGCTTGATCTCGCCCGGATTCCTTGGAAGGGATGCAGGTCACCAATGCCGGAGGCGTGCACAGCGGAATGACAGTTCTGCCAAATATAGACTCTTGATGGTGGGAGAAGTAATTCAAAGTGAATAATGGTGTTCATCTTATATTGGCTCATTGTGGAACAGTGGGACACAGCATGAGGTATGCAAAAGCACTTTTATGTTCGTTGAGATGATCACCAAAAAGGCACATGAGGAATGACGGCTGTGCGAAAGTAGCATGCTGTGATTTGCCACTGTGAATGCATCTTTATAAAGTCATGCCCAAACTTCCCAAACAATTCCGAACAATTTTGAAGATTTTGAAGCTTGCACTAAGTCGTTCTTCTGCCCGGCGGTTCTGAATTTCCACATCTGAACCAGGTAAAGTCTGCAGTGTCAAGATCTTTCAGCAGCAGAAATACACTAGGTAGACGCCCCCAAAATCATACACGACCTGACCTATTTTGCACACACCAACTGGCTCACTTCCCATGGGGTGCTTCAAGTCAGGTGAATGCCTTCGTTCAAGCTGACTAGTGCGTTACTTAGCGATGCCCGAACGAGATGGCATAATGGCATCCAATCTTGGATAGCTTCTGGGTGCCCAGCACGACCAAGTTGAGGGCACCTTGTTGCATTTTCCAATGTCTCCTTAACAGGACCCTGAAGGATGGTGACAAAATGTTGTAGGGACAAAGGCTCCAAGACTCGTATTCAACTTCGCGCCTCTTGGAGACAACAGCTGCTGTGGGGCATGTGACCGAATGAGACCTTTCGAAAAACATTGCTGGCTTCTCAAGATAGGGGTAATCCCAAATCATCCAACAATCGCCATTTATAGCAATAAACCCACCATTTTTGTTTGGGCCCTAGTTTGGGATTTTTGAGACACCACAGTTAGGAACTGCTCCAACCCAGTGCTATCCATGGTGACCCCCAACCAGGCCATGGGGCTGAGATGGGCGTTCGCTCTGCCACAGGACCTGAGCGTGACCATGACATCGCGCAAAGGGCGTTTCGGTGATCCAGGAACTGCATACACCGACTGGTTAGTATGATGAACCTCTTGCAACGCACGAGCCACAAAATGTTGCTACAGTAATACTATGTGATACTTAGTTTTACAAATCAAAAATCAGCCAACTAACCAACCAACCAACTAAACTTGTAGTCATTATAGTTAGTGGTATAAGTCAAGATCAATTGGCCATCACAAATTCCAACATCAAGAGATGTTTCGCATACCCATGAGGAAACCTACCTGACAGTATGACAGCTTTGAGCGGATTGCATCACCATCCGAAGGTCTCCTGGTCCTCATGGTCGCCCCGCCGCTGCGCCTTCTGCAGTTCTGCGAAGGTCTCTGCCAGCTGCCCTTTGGATCCCATGCGGTTGGTCTCGTTGATTTCGCCTCCCAAATGCTGTGGAGGTGACCATTTCTGGAGGCGCCCAAGATGCTGGTTTCTCAAGCCATTGACGAGCCCCAAAGCTATGGCTGGGGTTTTTTTTCATATCTCATAAATGGCTATAAATGGTTGCCCAACTGGACGATAACTGGGCGCATCCTTGTGCCTTGAGGAAACACCCATACGAGAGTGTAATTAGGTAAAGGTTCATTTCAACATGAGCAACAACCAATGGTGATGGCTTGATAATGGCAGACGTTTTACATGCTCAGCACTAACAACGAAAACATGTGAGCGACCGCTGAAATGAAATAGAGCTAAAATGGAATATGATGTTTGCCTTCGTTACAAAGGGATGCCTTCGTTTTACAGGGTTTTCATGACACATTTTGCCTTCGTTGCAAAGGGACGCCTTCGTTTTTGCGGGTTTTAGTCTTATTCCATTTTTATCATGGTCCTTGGTCAGACCTTTTTGGCGGTAGCTCATGTAGTTAATTTGATGCTTCATGAAGCCACCAACTCCAGTTCCAAACATTGCCCCAATATTCGGCTGCTGTGAGTATCCCGACATTAATTGTTCCACGCTCATGATGTACAACTAGGGAGTCGCGCTTGGCTCGGCGGGAATCGTGCGCTACAGTGTAGCGCAAATCTCTGATGTTTTTTCAATTTTTTTGTGGGACAGGAGCTTCGATGAAGAAAGGTTGCAGCACAGAGCCCAGGCACCTGCATACCTTCCACTGAGAAAGAATGCCGCAAATGGCTCGATGTGACTCAAACATTGCCTCGGACCCAGAAACAAAATCTTTCACTGCCATTGGTGACGTATCGAACGGGATCTAGCGAGCAGGTCTACATATACCGTCACACCCAACTAACATGAACAAACAAATTACAATCACACGCATTTAATTTCTGGAACGCCTATGGAAACTATCAGTCAACCAACCATTTGATGAAAATTGTTATAGTAAAAATGTTTTAAACCATCAGGCAGATTTCCATTTGGGACAAATGGCTGCCCGATGCAATGCTTGCAAACCAAAAAAAAGATGCAGCAACACATCACAGCAAAGGACAAACAAATCCAACGCAAATCCAAGAGAACACGACGCAGGACACCGAGAAAGCGCAATTAGGACCAGCACTCTGCAACAACAATGCGCCACAACATCTTATATATTAATATGATCATTATATCTACAGGCTCTTAAAAAACAATTCAACACCTTGCGACATCGAATATGGATGTATATCGTTTTACCTTTTTGTAAATGCTCTTTCTCTCTCTTCCATCGCTGTCAGGTCTCCCTGCCCGAGCTGTGCCGGGGGCAAGTGCAGATGTTGGTATGCTATATTTTTGATCAGATCGAAAACCACTGCGGATCCCCCCTCATGTGGAGCACGTAGCCCCTACAAGGTCACACGTAATGGGAGAAACAAACAAGGCACCTCGCCTTGGACGCGAGAGCATTGGAACAATGTGAAAAAGCCAGCGGTTGCTTGGTTGCAAAGGCAGGTCATACATGGATATGTGCACATGCAGGTAGATTCATACAGAACTATGAAAAATATGTATATATGCATATATTTGTATAAATACATTGAGTATTGAAAATATACATGAGTGCGTGCGTGTGTGTGCGTGCATGTGTGACATTCTGAAGCTATACAACTATGAATATCGGTGTGTCATACTGCTGATAAGATGGAACCATTGATGACCCTGTAGGACCTCTATGCCTCACATCCGCCTCTGGTGCAGCCGGAGGGTCAATCCGGCATTCATGAAGCAGGTATTCCCCAGGTTGTCCAATCCCACTCTGCCTGCGGCTGGGCACACGACAAAAAACATGGGCTTCAACAGCTTTGGCCCCTGATATCTGTTCATGGGGCTTCGCCTCTTGCCACCTTTTTTGCAGCAACAAAAAAACTATCCTATTCCCAATGGAAAGCCAATTTTCTTCAAGCTCGAGGTTGAAACACTTAAACCTGTTGGGTGATTCACCACCTGTGCAAATCGATGCAGCACATTGTGTTGCCGCTGTTGCTCCGGACAGTTTGTGAGCGCTTCTGACGGTAGACAAGCACAAGTGCGGACACACCCAGAGTGAGGCGGCCAGCAACCCGCCCAAAAAACTGCAGCAGGTACTTAGGGCTGCTGAAAGTGGCACCCCAGCAACTGAAGCAAACCCCTCAAACAGCAAAGGAAGGAGAATAGCACAATACATCGAGAACAAATGCATCATCATCATCATCATCATCATCATCATCATCATCATCATCATCATCATCATCATGTCATCATCATCATGTCATCATCATCATCATCATCATCATCATCATCATACCTCCTCTTATTGTTGCTCATTCTTAGTTAATGACCACCATTGACCAACCACGGCAGCCTACCCTTCTCCTATACGACGAAGGCCTACGACCGGTGGCCACCTGCTCGTCTCGCCAGCTGGATGTCAACCGGTTCGTCAAAGCGAGGAACTGGGGAAGCCTGCGAGAGAAGTATGACGCTTTTTTGCATCCAAAGCAAGAGTCCCTTGCGTTTTAGCGAAATACAGGGGCAAATGCTCAGGCATGTATACAGTAGGTAGGTACGCTTATCATCTTTCTGCCCAACGTTATCTGCACACACAAATAGATGAACACCGGGAACCCAAGTGACCCTGGTTGTGGATGGTTAATCACTGCTTTGATGGGTCAAAACCTCCGAAAGAGGGGTCACGCAGGCTTCAAGTGCGCACGCAAGTCTATATATATATATTTTTTTTTTGCTGGGGTGTCCAAGGGATTTGCCCGACAACCTGAGCTGAAGCTTTGCTGCAGCGCAGGTAGGCACTACATCACACCTAAGGTGATGCGAAAAAGAAACTGTCAAGACATTCGTGTCCAAAAGAATTTTGACCATGCACGCTATATATATATATAGAGAGAGAGAGAGAGGGATAATTATATGTTTCATGATATTTGCATCTAAACATCGAAAGTAAATAGATAAATGACATACATCAAATACACGTGCAAATAAAAAACAGCTTAGAAACACATATCAAACGTCTAAGTGAACAAATGTATTCGATGTACAGTATATATATAGATATATATATATAATTGTGTAAATTTTTGTGGGTAAATAAAATGTAGGTGAAGTTAATATCAATATCCACAATTCATGTGTGTAATGCTGCTTAATACAACACCGCACATGGTTTCTGATCTGTTCCCCTTCTCTGCTGGCTCGGCGTCATGCAGTCCTCACTTTCACCATCGGTCCACGCCGCGGCCAGAAGCATGCGACCAGGAATGGCCACCTGGTTTATGGTCGCAAGATAGATAGGTAGCAATCGGCAAAGTGGCTGATATGCAATTAGAAAAATCATTCACGGTGGTGAATGCCATTGATGGTTTATGGATGCGGTGATTGACAACCAGCAATAACAAATGCACAAGACAACATAAGAAATAAGGTAGTAGAAGAAGCTCATAAGATAAGAAACAATAAGCAAGAAACGCATAAGAAACACATAGGACAGTATAAGAAAACAAGAACAATAGCAACAAAAGCAAGCAAGAAACAACATCTGATGGGCTCATGTCACATGTCAATCATGAACACGTTCTGCAGCGCCTCCTAAATAACTAATAACAATGCAAAGGGACCATATGTAAAAAACATTGAAGCAACTCTGTGGCTGCATGCATTTGCAATTTATACAACGGTTTCTTAGAACATCAACTTGCAGATGAAAAGCCAATGACAAGTCCTCACCTGAGTGTTGAAGAACGACATGCCGCTACGACATGGCTATGAGACGTGCGCCAAGCGCATCCATGCAAGTTGTGTTGACGTTGGGGAGTAGGTAAAGCATGATGGGTTGCAGGGACATCAAATCTCGGTGAGTTCTTCTGACAAGTTGCGCCCTGGATATGTCACTAGAACATCTGCGTTCAACATCTGAGACCACTCTAGACGATCTCCAGATCAAAAGGTGCCGGTTTCTGGAGCTGTGGCAACTGAGCCCGGACTGTATGCATACGCTCTGTGTAATAAAGCCATCATGACTTGCTTCAACGACTAAAAAAGAACATAAAATGAATACAACCCATCATGGTCCGTCGCTGATTTGTCCATCCATGCAGGTGCATCGCAATGCGGAGATGATGGCGTCTCTCTCTGAGATGGTCTATGGAGGCACTCCAACCTGCTTAAAATATGTGACATGCCTAATCATGGTTCATCATGGACTGGTCAAACTGATGATGTCAAATATTCACTGACCATCGTGGTTCATAGTAATTGTTGATTCAAAAGCTCAATATAGTCGCACTCTTCAAACCAACATCTCTGCTTGCTTCACAATCTCTGAAGTCAACCTCCTGTTTGAGCCAACTGCCGGCTGTAACGCCCTTTTTTCTGAGTCTCAACAGCACCCTCCAGCAGTACAGCTTGGTGCCTCCCTTCCTCGTGGTGGTACATCGGAAGTTTAGGGACAGCCGAGATATATCGTGGGAGCCATCCTCCATCAGTGCAAAGCCCAAGAAATGAACCTTGCCATCTGGCTGGCCATCCGGCAAACCGCTTGAAGGTGTTGGATGTTCGCTTCAGCCTACTGCGAATCTCTGTTCCAAGGGAGATAGCTCTTGGGACCCGACGGCGATTCTGGATTCACCGTGTGATTTTCCAACACGAACAAAACTGGTTGGTGGATATAACGTGACCCCTCTGAGGAAAAAAACAAGTCAATGAACGTCAATCAACCAGCCATCCCAAATTGTTTGAAATCACCAGCGGGATAAGCAAACATCGTGAGAAAGTGTTTGAGACCCAAAGGCAACCACCACCGGGATGATCATTTCAGGGGGATTTCGATTTCTAATTATGTTATGTTGATGGTTAGGTTTTTGAGAGATTATCAGTGATCATGAGGTGATGACAGCAACCCATCACCAGAGCGAACTGCATTAACTTTGAGAATATTATCATGAGGTGATTTTGAGTGAATATTAAAATCTCAATTTGCTGAATGAGATTGTATAGTCAAATTGATTCTGGGTAATCGAAGGTAATTGTGAATCACCCGTGCCTTCTGAAAGCGAGCGTGCCCATTGCTGCTGGCTTGCCAGTGCTCATTACCCTCACCTTGCCTCTCACGCATATGTCCCATGATGTCTCGTACCAAGTCATCTAACTATAGCGACTATGTTAAACAAATGCAGGTGCCTTAGATTGGTCCAACCCAAGTCCTTATTGATTGAGATGACTGCGGTGACTGCTCTAGTTTTTTTTTTTTTGTGATACTTCCGCGAGGATTCCTTACAACACATTGTGAACATGGCTATCTCTATCCAAGGCCCCAGCCTTTTCACCACATACTTCAGAGAGTCGTAGCGTTGGCGGAGAACACCGCTGTTGCGAAAGTCGAACCTGGGCTAGCTGGCCGCAGTTCAGTGACCATCACACTGGAATCAAAGGTGAAGCATGGAGAAAAAACAGCGATTGTTCGAAACACGGATTTATGAATATATATATATACAAATTAATATATAAATTTAAATTTAAATAAATATAAATATACATGGATGAATGAAATGAATAGGTGGGTCACAAGTTGGTAAACCAATGTGAAAAAGCATAGTTGAATAAGATACGTCTTGAGTTGAAACATGCGAATCCAATGGGTTGATAGGGAAATCCTGCACCAAATGCAGGACTTGAACGTCTGGGGTGTCACGGATCTCCTGATCAGCTCCCAGGGTGAACATCCCAATGAATAGACAGTGTTGAAGGGTCTATGGCTTTACTGGTTGGTGATTACTCTCTCTCCATCGCCTTCTCTGTGAGTTTAGCCAAGGGCTAAAAGCGAGCCTTCGGCCCAATGCCCGGAACTAATGCGTCAGTCAACCAGTGATTACTGGTTGGTGATGTTTTTACTGGTTGGTGATTACGATGAACATATCTTGTTTTTACTGGTTGTTGATTTCAAAGCATATGACGAGCACTAGGCAACCAACCATTTGTTAACAATTCCAAGGGAAAATGGAAAAGAGTTTAAAATCACCGACCGCTTTTAGTACTGGTTATCTTGTGGCGTGTCTTTATCCCTGCCCATTTGAAGACATGCACACGCGCAAACTTACACATGAACTTAACATTGAAGGCAAACATGATCAAACATGCGCACATGACTGGAGTGTTAATACACACTGCAATGCATTGCAGAAGTAATTAGGTTCAGCTTCCAGATGGCTCGAGCATGTTCGCTGCAAACCCATGGTCTGCCCGCGCTAGACGGTGAGCCTGTCCCTAGGATGCAATTCCTGCACAGGCTTAGTGTTTTCAGCTTTTGAGTGAACAAACCCTGCATAGCAACCATCGGCCCTAATCCCCAAACCCCGAATAAACCGGAAACCTCTCGCTGTGCTGAGTTTTACAACTTCTCTGAACCATGTTTACATTGCACAGGATCCTCCACTAAACTAGACCCTCCATTGCACTACCCGGTTTTGGGTTGTGCGCAAACCAAGGGTTTTGGAGGGAGCAAAAGTCCCTCATCAACTGCATGGAAAACGGTCTGAACAACACTGACTAACAACACAAAGCCCCACAGACATACCAAAATCAAAAGGGATAAACTAGCCAACTGATACGGATCCTCAACTTTTTCCATGATCCAAGGTCTGTCGGCAGCCAGCATGCAGTACATCCAGATCCTGTACACGCACTGGACACGACTTAGGGATGTGGGATGCCATGGGGGCCCATTCAGTCACTGAGATTTTCATTGAGGCAGAGTAATACTGGCTCGGTCAGCTCAGTCGGGGAGGATGGTTCAACGATAGCCATTTTCTGGCCAAGTGGGATTAGAACCCTGAAGTTGACAAAGTAGATCTTGTTTCTGACTGAAGATGCGACGCATCTTCCGCTGGGATTTTGCACTGTGCATCTTCCACTACTTGGTCCTGTTGAACAAAACAGTCGCATTCCCAAGTCATGTCCAGACACCCCCCGGATGCCCCTTCGGTGCCGGTTGTGCCCACCAAAAACGTGAGGGGTGTCCGTGCTCAACGGGCACTACAGTCAAGGTGGAGCAAGTAGCAGAAATCTTACTACGAAAAGCATGTAACATATGCAATTTTGATCAAGGTATGGCATTCTATGCCTCATAAATGTGATGATATACCCCCGCCTATTGGTCGCAATGAACAAGCATGATAGATGGCAGTGCTAGGCCCCTATGACCTATGTTTGTTACCAGTGCAGCAATGGCTTTTGTTTATCATCAGCGCTTTCGTTCCTTGCTCTTTCTTTAAGACTCAGATCTGCAAACAAAATCACTGAAATGCAAACAAACATGCCATGAATGAATAGGGGTCATGCAATCACTGGAACAACATGGTCAAATGCAGGTGGTTCCGAACATTTTCCCAATCTTCATGCTGTGTGGGAGTCACTCCCTTAGCTTGTACGAACCAGGGGGTTGCATATATTCTCCGTTTGGTGACAAGCAACAGGAATCAGCTCCAAATCAGCTCCAAAACCGATTGACTGGGGCACAAACCGCATCCAAACGGCGGTTAAAACATGCAGCATGTTGCCGGCTGAACTCGGCCCCGACTTTTTTTGCACAGTTGCGAGGCCGGCCGACCGGAAGGCTGCAGTTTTTTACACAGCACCGCATGACCACGTTTCAGGCAACATTTTTAGCACACTCTATGTATCTATGTATCTAAACAAGGACTTCTATGTATCTAAGGGGGGACTGATCTGCACATGTCTTGAAATCTCAGATCATCTCAGATCATCTCAGATCTATAGTCAAAGGCTATCCAAGGAAAGTGCGTAGACAAATGCATACATGCCCGCACTGTGGATGTGCATCAGGTTCCGTAACAGACCCCAGTGCAATGCATGACCTGAACTTGTAAAATAAGACCTTCCTTGTTTCACATATACCCATATAGTGGCCCATATAGAGAGTTGGTCTGGCAGTGCATGCCAAACCATTCAGCAAAGCCTAACACAGAATCACCATGAACCACCTATATCAAATTATTCAGTCATGGTCTTTGTTTGCCAGCCGGGTCATGGGAGCAGCTTCAGCTTGCCAAAATGTGTCCTTTCCTTGAAACCCAAATCAAAGGTATTCATCAATCCCGCCACATGCAGCGGATCGGAGCTGCTGTGGCCATGGAAAGCTCAGAGTGCCAAATCATCAAGTCTGCAAACAACGGGGCATAACCAACTTTCATTGATCACCCATAGGAGTGACCACCGGTAAGACAGCAACTCCGATCGCGCTGGCACATGCAGAAATGAAGCTACACAGCCGAGTGTTCAGCAAACACCGATCAAAAGTGGCGACTGAAACTCTGTTGTTGAGGCTCTGAATCGATCTCGATCTTGATCTCTTCCGTATCAGGCATAATTTGCCGCAGGACTGCTGCCCGGTCCAAACACCGGTTGGGCTGTCCTTACCAAGTTCCTCTGATCAACGGATATCTGCACCCGATCTGGACAAGGGTGAGGTGGCTTTGAAATCAATAGACTTGAATCACACTTTCAAGTCGTGGTACATCTCTGAAACGATGGAATGTTTGTGAAGGACTTGATCATCGAACCTACAGCATCACTGTAATCAGAAAGCCAAGGGCGGCAGCAACATCAACCAACAACTCTCAAGTCCCTCAGCAGGGCTGCGACGTGTCTAGCCGCTGCCTTCTGAAAATTTCGCCTTTATACACGGTGGAGGTTTTGAAGGATCCACCCTGAATGGGCAGAGTGGCACCCGAATCCCTTGATTGGTATGTGTACTTCTGCGAGACATGAGATGAAAATGGTGATCATAGCAGTTGGTTTGCTACATTCCTCTCCGGCAAATCATCAGTGAGCTTGCCCCATGGTGATTTTGATTCTGAAAAGTATTCTCACAATACTTTGAATGATCCCGTGATTCTCCGCATTCTGGTGCAGCCTGGTCCGCAAGAATTCAGGAGTGTTGAGATATCATGAACATTTTGCTTACAATCGAACAGTTCGTTCATGTTCATTCAGTGAATAACGATGATTGACACTTGGCATGAAAATGATTAATGAATCAGCTGATGAATAAACTTTGATTAATAATGATAACCATTGTTTCAGTGACCAATAATGATTAAATCAGCTGTTGCCCTCGATTTCTATGAAAAAAACTGGGCAAAGCATCACTTCAACATCAGGTCTCCAGCTTCAGTCTCCTGACCCACCATTCGTGAACATGGTTTACCATGATGACTAGGATCACTAAACGTCACAAAAAGCAAGAAGTGATAATGATCTTTCCCGCTGCAGAATCCAAGGTCAACCACTAGCTGGTATAAAATGTAAAAAATATACATGTAAGTGTAAACAGGGATATATATATATATATCAAATCAAATATTCTTCTTATAATTAAGTGTGTGTCTATGATACCAACCAATAGTAAAAATCCAAAAATCCACATTTCCGAAGCTTACTTCGATGTTTGCCTCAGGGAATCGGGGTGAACCACCCCAGCCGTTGCTATTTTGACAGTCAGATGACACAGTGGCGCCTCGAGCGCATCGCGTTTTGCTGCGAGCAGTGCGCTGGGCCGCAGTCATGAACAGGAGCACTTCATGCAGACATGCAACAAGTAACATCAAAAAACGGGATTGGCAGTTGGGCGGTTTCAGTTTTTGAGCAAGTTGACTTTATGTCAACTGATGTCAAGCAACATGTCAATCAACATGGCATGTTTTTGACCTTCCAAGTTGGAAATACACAATTTGGAACCGTGTTTGAAACCTCCCGCCAGGAAAAAGCAACAACAGCAGCAACAACACCAACAGCGGCTGTGAACCTTTCACTCCCGATTTGCAGAACCAAAGGCCAACCTCAACAAAGCAAATGAGCTGCAGTGCTGCCGGATTCAGACTTTGAATTCAGAGTTTGGCATTTTCCGCCATCGTCCCCAGCAGATTAAAATTCGATACACGGCACTGTGCTGTCTCGCGATGTGCGCGCTCCGGGCCCACGCACCTTCGTCGTGGCAAAAGTTTTTGGAGCAGCTGTGGCTCAATGCACGAAAGCACTGCCGAGAGGGCCACCCCAAAAGGCCCCTAACATGCAGTCAATCATGACGACGATGTGAAACAGAATCTATCAGAATACAACCTCAGGAGCGTGAGCGGCTGCTACTGGCTTGAAAATGATTGAAAGCAGCCAGGCAATATCAAACTTCATCATTGCACTGCTTTAACGGTATTTCTGGTATGTCCTTCAAAGGCAAGTTTTAGGAATTGGCCACGCAAACTACCACAAAGATTAACTGATGTCACAGCCCGATGGACAAACACTTAAGAGTTGTCAAGAGTACCAAACCTTTCTGGGTCACAATCTAGTCCAAATGATACCAAAATAGTTTAGGTGACATCTCTGACGCGGGCTCCATATTTCGCCATCAATCAACCTGATCTACCTTGTACGATATTATAATCTATGAGATATGTTATGGGATGATTATCTTTTCTCGATGTTGCTCTGAGCAAACTTCCCATAACAGCGGACTCAGCGGTGTTCGGCAGCCAAGGTTCCAGGACCAGGTGACGAATCGCCACCCGCTGTTTCAACGGGGCGATCCAATCGTCGCAGCACTGGCCCCTGGTGTGAGCTGCCTCAGCGATGGTCCAACGCTACCGGAACTCAGTGAGTCCACGACTTGCTGCCTCCAAGTGAGACCATTGACATCCACTCATTGGTGGTTTCAACCTCTGTGAAATGTGATAGTGAATCCCATAAAGATTTGTTAATACTCGTGAGAAAACCTGTTTCAAGCCACCAACCAGATTGATCAATCCTGGAGAATCCAAATCCGAGAAATTTCTAGGTGTTTCCGCTTTTCAGGGGTTTTAGTGGTTTTAGGAGTTTTGCTCGATTTTGCAGCAAGTGTCCAGTGCGGCAAAGATGTCAAATGATATAGGTGACACAAAGTGCAATAGTGCATTCCACCATGCGCTCGAAATGATGCCTCTCTACGACTTTTCTGGATTTGCGGGTTTTTGACGCTTTTTGCGGGAATTTGCGCCTTTTTTGCGGGTTTTTTGCGGGTAAAGTTGGTAGTTTTCGTGGTGAGTTTCTGTGTGTTGTCCGGCAAAGTGAGCAAAGTATCCAAAGCTAATACTGCAAAACACATACCACACCCCATGTGACACGTACCATCATGCTGCCATCAATTTCTAGTAGTTCTAGTAGAGTTAGGAGTTTGGACTAATTTCTCATCGATTCTCAGGAAAAGCAGGTAAACAACGAAGACCACGGAAAAATTCTAGGAGTTGGACGCTCCAGGATGGGTTGGAATCTGCAACCATGGTTACAAATTAACAAGTTCCTAACTGGGATAATCATGCAGGTACTGAGTGTGAACCCTTGTACCGTGGACATGGGCTGTGTTGGTTGCTGAGACTGCTGTCATTGACAACTGCCGATGGGTTTCAAAAAAGATACCGGGTCAGGATACGCGGCAGGTCCAACAGGATGCCAGTCAGGACACCTTGAAAGTGTTGATGCACGTCAGTTGCATCTAAGGGGTGGGTAATCTCTAGCCATTGCCTCCAGTGGACCCTGTAAACCGTGGGTTCCAGTATGAGTGCCCGTGCATGTTCCATCAGTTTGTCTCGGCTGCAAGCCTATTGCTGAATGACGTTGAAATGAAGAAACCTATGTACCTTGAAAGGTACAAGTGTATGAATCTTCAAAATCTATTCAAATGTTGAAGTTTCATAACTTGTTCAATCTATTTATTTCAAACTTGCTCATTGAAAAAAAAAAGGCGTCTCCATGATCACCATGGACGGGAATCATTTTGAAAGCACCTGTGCTGAGCCCGTGTGCCTCTCACATGACACCGGAGGAGTGCCAGAAGTGCTGAGAACGGCCCTGCCGAATCAGCAGTTCAGAATGGCAATCCTGTCTGCATATATGATCAGTTGGTTTCTAAACAATGGGACTAGTACTGTAATCATCCGAAATTTGTAGAAAAAATGTTGCAAGAAATCTTGGGACTACAATAGATCTCAAAGGAACAACACTGATCAACGTGACGAATTCAACTCATGGTTTGTGTACGGTGACGCCCAGTGATGCCTAGTGATGCCTAGGGATGTCTAGACTCTAGAGATTTCTACTGGATCTGCATTCGAGGATTGAGGTTGATAAATCATTGCATGAATCAATGCTTTCTCTCTCTCTCTCTCTCTCCAAGACCCTCATTGAGGGGAACCAATGCTTATATATGTCTATTGGCATGCCCAAACGGCTTAGCAGGTGACAACAGCTCTGCAAAGTCATACTGATGGGACCATCATTGACCATCCTCGCACACCCGGCTTTTCACATTGATGACATGAGCCCGTGGCTTGAAACCATTTCGATTAAATCCAGTCTTAACTCCTCACTAGAAGAAACCGTCACTGGTTGGCAGTTTCAACCCCTGTGAAAAATATCAGTCAACCGACAGTCAGCCAAAGATTTGTTAATGACTAGTAGGAAACAAAAACATCAGTCAAACCACCAGCCAGTCGTGGTATTAAAAAAATTGTTGCTAGTCATTACCCCTATCATTAACGTCCATATTAATGGTTATACAGTTATACATAGAAATTATATGATCATTGTTTCTGGTTGTGTCACCTATCCCCTATCATAACCCCTGTGGTTAAAAACGCCCGTATAATTGCTAAATGTTGCTTATTAACCCCTATCATGATCTAGTACCACCCCCTATTGACCATAGTTGAAACATGTTGAAACCACCAACCAAATCAGGTGTCTAACTATCATAACCCCCAACATGTTGAACATACTTGTCATAACATGTGATAACCCTCATAGTTGAACCAAATCCGTCAGTCAGATGGACCGACCTCCGTCGCACCTGGAA
>VSDK01015182.1:199188-226004 GCA_009767595.1 Symbiodinium kawagutii
CTTCCGATTCGCTCTGGACATCGGTGCTGGCTTCGGAGGTGGGCTTCGCCACGTGCGACAGCTGACCCTGGGCAGCACTGCCCATGGAAGGCCACAAGGGACGGTCTTGGTGCGACGTCGAAATGCGATGATGCGGTTGATGTTGGTGGTTGAACCAGCCCGTCATGAAAAATAGCCTTGTCGATTCACCAACCATAGCTGTCGATTCACCAAACCACCAACCATGTGATAATCATCCAAGTTCTAAATGTTGTTGCTGGTTGAGCTTCACTCATCGCTGTGGTGAAATCATGGCCTCCCACGCTGCATCCCTGATCATCCTGCCTCTGTTGTCAGGCTTTGCGGCACTCGGGGAAGCACGGCATTTACTGCCTGCAGGTGATCATAAGCTGAGGTGCTGGGACACAAGCACATGTCACCTTGATGGGGTGAACAAATCATGAAACATCAACCTACCGTTTGGTCAGAACGCCCCTGGCTCCTTCGCCCCCTCCTAACCAACAAACAGAATTGCTCTGAAATTCCGAGTCAGCATTGCCACTAAACATACTAAACAATCTGGATGGCCATGCTTCGGATGAATCAATGACCTTCCAGTTGAACCGCATTGAGATGGGGCCAAATGCCAGCTCGAGTCGTCAAAAACGGGTGCCCGCGCCTTCTCGTCAGCCAGCCATTGGTAGTCTCTGGGAGGATTGTACCTCTGCTGCTCGTCGTAGCTGTGGCTACGCCCCCAGGTACCCCTGGCTGTTTACATCCCACAAATGACAAGCCAAGCTGTGGGGATGCCAACTAATACCATTTTTTCAGATGGGTGGTTTATATTGGCCAGTAGCCTGCGCGGTCTCAGATCCAAAGCCCAACCAGCCTCAACTGGTGCGACACTGGTCAATATTGGCCAATCGCCGTATGGCTGCGGGTCAAAACCCTGTACCCCTGGTTCCCCCACTAACCACTCTCTCTCTCTCTCTCGCTCCATCGTCATGAGACTAAAGGGCCCCCACTAACCACTGTATACCATTGTTTTCCCTATATTGTTGGTAATTATCCCCCCATGAGTTGGTTGATTGATACCGACCTAGAGCCAGTTTTCTAGCATGGTGATATATGGTGATGCATGGTGTGGATCTGGAGATTTTGCGGTGACCACGTCCTCTAGCATGTGCATCAGCACTCCCAAATTGCTTAGCCTCAAAGCCCTGGTGCGAGCTCCTGGGGATCTGATGACCTGCTACCACAGGGGTGACTGGACCAATGAAGAGCGGCAAAGAAGTGCACGGAATCATTGGTAGCATATAGATCGCCAAAGTTTCAAGTCTTACTGGATATATGAAATGGCAATCCAGTCCCAAAATCCCAGAACTAAAATTCAAAGTTTGTGGCTGGATGGATTTTCAGTAGCCCAGTTCGTTTACCAGAATCAAAATCCACATAATTTGTTTTTAGACATGTAAAAAACCAGAATTGGCTCCCAGAACCACTGGAACCAAGTGACTCGCTTGCATTCCAAGCAGGGGGGCTCGCCTCGCGTCTTGCCTTGCGCATGGAGCTGGTGGAACGGCCGTGAGTCCCAGACTTTGAGAGGCACAGCAGCAAGGCACTGGGAAGCTTGACCGCTGCATGGTTAACCGTCTCTGCTTCAAAGTATTCCATGAAAATGAGGGGTTGCTCAGTGCTAACCTGGTATGACTTTGATGCTCTCATGAAATCCTGGGGGGTTCGAAATGGGGCCATGATCATGTTTGACAATTCCAGTGGGGCTCGCTTCGCGCACAATCAAAGTATCACAAGCTCATCCCAACATATCCCAACTATCCTAGCCATAACAAATCTTTGAAACCAGCAACCATGCAGTGGGTTCTGACCCATACGACCCATACCACCCAGCGTTTCCGGCCTCTTCCAAAGGGTAGCTGTTTGGCATCGTTGCTGTGTCTCCGTTGATGAGTGTGGCACGAGCACCCCAACGGCATCCTGGAGGATGGCCAAAGGATATCACCTGGTGGATTGAAGGATTGAACATCCAGATTTGTAATCATCCACCATCGATAATCATACAAAATCTCATCGTTTCCTCTGCAAAAGAAAACACTGGCTGGCAGTAGTTGTTCATCCAGATTTTAATTCTTCGATTTTTTTTCGCTCCGTTGGTCTTTGCGTGCAGTGCTGCCAATGTTGCTGAAAGTGTTGGGAATTTACGGACTCTTGCTACCATTGAGTAGTTTTCAGGTGTGTGTGGTTGTGCTTGGCGGCTGCTATCTGTGGCAAACTCGCAACACTGGGTACTCCGCGTCCTGCAAAATGGTTCAAGCAGCGGCACACACCTTCCTGGCTCGTGATCACCAGGACGCACAAACCTCGAGTGGTCAATCTTGTGCACTGCTTTTCTTCATGGCAAACGCCAGGAACTCAATGGCAAGTACTTGCCAGCAGAATGGCGACAAGTCCATGAAACGTTGAACAACTGGCTGTGAGAAACTGCGACCAGCCAGAGCGCCGATCCAAATGATAAACCCCAACGCCCGTCCGAAAACGCATTAAGAAATCCAAATGCATCGCTGAGCAGCCAATCTCCCGGCCTTTCAACGTGAAATTGAGCACATCGTTCGCCAGGCCAGCCTACCACTGGGCCCACCAGTCAGCATGGCACTCACATGGCCGCAAGTGCTTTGAAATGCTACCCCCCCGGTTGCTGTTCCAACAATCGTTTCGACCTGTCCTTTCCCCCTTTTAACGCGCATCAAATTGACACAAACCCCTAAGCTGCAAAGGACTTACACAAAGAACGCCAAATTTTGCCACCAACACTGATATTAACTACAAAACCATCATGAATACATTGGAAGAACCCACAATCATTCATGACTTTTATGATTAGGCACAAAAAGTCAATTATGACTTCATTCTCATGATTACGTTGCCGTTAGTGAGTGATTGACAATTAACACATAACATGATAACCTATAGTCAATCATGATTCATCAGGAAGTCAATGATGTATGAACTATGATCAAGTGACATTGTGACTATCAATCAATTGATGATTCTTGAATCTGGTTGCTGTTTATCGCCCATCCCCAAAAATAGTCAATCAACCATCCCAATGATTCACTATTGGCAACGACAATTCAGCATTCCAACATTGCGCAAATTTGCAGCTCTGCTCCATCTTGCGCACCTGCTCCAAGATAGCAGTCACCTGGGCATATTTCATTGCATGATTGGCCATGGTCATAGCATGGAGTACCCATTAGGATGTTTCTCAAAAGAGGGGAGCCCCAAATCATCCAAGTAATTGACCATCTTTGGGGTGCCTTATTTTGAGAAATCACCATTGTAGTTCTCCTGACTTATGAAGGTCATAGTATCCATCGTCATTATACGGTCAAAGTATAGTCATGATTTGAAAGTCATAAATCCGACTTGAGGAAATTTCTGCCACCGCCTGGTGCGGTACTATATTCTACTGGCAGTGGGACATCTGAAACAAAGGAACCTCCATGTCCTCGTTCACCCGCCATCTGCAACAAGGAATCACAAGCTATCTGATGGCAAACATGGGGATGCTTTGTTGATATGAACGTCCCACTATACAGCGCTTGGCAATTGTGTGTGTGTGACTGTGTGCCACCAAAGGGAAACTGGGTGGTGATTTCAACCCCTATGAAGAATAACTATAAATTAATCAACCAATCGTCCCGACATACTAAGGAAAGTAAAACATGTTGAGAACCACCAGTCAAAATAACATCTAAAATGCTAGGGGAAAATTAGCCATCAAATCTCAGGTTTTAGGTTTCAAGCCGTCCCGTATTGATAACCCCCCTACATGTGCTGATAAACCAAAGCTATTTATGACTAAACTCCAGGTGGTTTACAGACATGGTTTTACATGGTTTTACCATTAATTGCTAGTTTGAGATTGGGGATGGACCCACGGGAGTTACAACCATGTCGAATGGTGAATGCTGGATTCCCCTGCAAGTTGTGTCTCTCTCTCCCTCTCTACTGCGGCTGGTTGAATCCCACGTGCTTGTCGTTGCAATACGGTTCCTTCGCTCAAACCCTAGTTCTGATGGCCCATCATGGCTGCACACGATGTTTATGATTTCTTCTGCTACTTCTCTTGTTGACCCGTGATATCCCGTGATTTCTGACCATCAAAAGCTCAGTAGCCGCTCTCCCCACAGACCCCATCGCCGAGCTGCACATGTCCTGTTCAGAAGTTCGCTAGGGATGCCTAGCGGCGGCGTCTTTGCAGTGGGATTTGCGCGCATCGATATGCACATAGCATCGGTTGTCAAAACTTGGTCATCCCTCCATGAAGAGGCTTTCTTATTAGAGCAATTGGTGACAGCACATATCTGTAGCGAATAATCCGTCCTGCTTCTTACGGGAATTCACCAAAAACTTAAAACAAACACCTTGGACTGGATTCTTCCGGATTTTTGGTTTTTGTTAACTGTGTTTGCTAATGGTGCCATTTAACAACCATCCCAAAAGTCAAATTTCCCCCTATCAAAAAAAACAATTGGCCTAGGTATTTGTTGCTCACCGTCCTCAACATGCTTGAATCAAGATTTCTCATGCATTATGCAAGGTTTTCTTCGACCGGGATGACCGGGTATTAATGAAGGCATGTAAAAAGAAAAGGTCGAAAACCATAAAGTTGACTTCATGTAGGGTTTTCGACTTTTCTTTGTCATACAAACTTGTGTGAAGGAACATATGCCAAAAACACTAAAGAAGGTTGCATTCAAGTTGTTTCCTAGAGGGTTCCTCTGCACAGCTGTTTCCCACAATTTTGAATAGGTTTTAGCAGCGGGTTTTCAAAGAAAGATCGACAACCAGAAGGTTATCCTTTATTGAGGCTTGTTTTTTGTTATCAATGGCTACCCGGTACATCCAAAATAAAAACTCTCCCTAATAGAAAACGTGTTGAATGCCACTGGGATGGGTGCCAGTCCCGGCATGAATCCAAAAGGCGTCGTTTTCTGATCGTCTGTGGACAGCCCGAATGATTCACCGAGCTGGTGCGCCTTGCAGCAGGATGGAGTAGGTGCCCGGTAGTGCTGAAGGAAATTGATCCATCCTGGGAACGCTGAGCAGGACTTCCTCCTGTGGTTACACCTGGAGGATGGGGATCCACTTGAACCGTTCGAAGTTGCAAGCAGGCCATGGCGGCGGCCAAAGATATCCAAACATGCTACCCTTCTGCTGCCAAGCCATCCATGGCCTAGCTTCTATGGTTTCATCATGTTGCCCATGGCTTGTGCCCATTTTGTGGCCAAAAACTATATTAGGTCCTACTATCTGTCACCACCCCAGAATTTTGTGTTCGGATGCTATTGCATACTGTGCCAAACTTGCTGCCCGTTTCGCCCACACGGGCGATCAATGGACTGTCACATTGGGGGTGTTCGTGGCTTTAACAGCTGAGTATTGCGGGCACAAAGCGTACTTGATACACTTGATACACATCTTACACTATCTATCTGTATCTCACAGATCTCTCCTTCTCCAAATGCACATGAAATCACTCAAGAAACTAGACACGAGCATCAAGCTTAAACACACTAGAACCACTTGCATAGCCCTCGATCTAAAAGTATATTTATAGAATTCACTTAACGCCATTAATTAACGTCATGTAACATCATCTAACTGATAAAAAACAATTTTCAATGACCTTTTGACCTTTGACCCGATGCCATAGACTAATGCGGCAAAGTCTCTCTGAGTTCTCATCCTCCTCCGCAATGCTGGTCATGCCGACCTCCTCAGCCTTCCACACACCAGGGGTCCCGCCGGGGGGTCCCCACCAGTTGTTGCTGGCGCCCAGTGACCTCCAATCGACCGCCTTAGCGCCCCAGCGTGGACATCGATGTGGCAAAGGCAAAACAGTTCCCTGACAGCATCTGAGTACCATCAATACTCTGACAGCTCGTAGTCTTGTCGGGTTTTTTAGATGGACAATGACATCCATGACAATTGGATTTCTTGACAGGGTTTTCACATGTTTTCACAAGTTTTCCTGTTTCCTGCGAGGTTTGGTCTTGCGGGTCTGCAGAACCACGTGCATGCCACTCAAACACCTCATGCAAGCACTTGCAACGTGCAGCAAGCTGAGCCACAGCAGTTGCCATTTGTAATGCCCTGGTTTGGTAGATCCCCCCTCACCTCAGAACAACTACCAGTGGCCAGGCCACTCCTTTTTCTACCAAGCTTCCCCCCTGGGCTCAACCTGCTCAACCCATTCGTTATGCAGCTTTTCACTGCTCTCAATCACTGGGTCGACATTCTCCATCTCGTCGCAGAATCGCTTGCATTCCCGGATATCGTAGAACCTCAATTCAAGTCGAGGGCCCATGGGGCCATGTTCCTACTCAGGGTCAGCTTGAAGCAAACCTTGGATGAGTTGGACGGCATTCAAAGAATGATGGCTACAGTCACAGCTTCGATGTGGATCCAAGGGGCACTAACGTGTAGTAGCTGCTGTCCCGGTCGTCAACACGCATCTCTGACATTGAAATCTTATCAATAATGCTGTGATCGAGCGATGCAGTTCCTGGCCGGTGCGTCATGAAAAACAGGATTTATTGAATTTTGTTCAAATGAACGTGAAACTATACTGTATCAGAATGGGGGCAAGTCAGTACCTTCCAAAACGTTGTACGCTCGGCAGGGAATGGGCGGGTGGACAAAACAAAGCCAAGCAAATCACTCCTGCCTTGTCTGGTACTCATTTCCTAACGATTCCCTTTTGATTTAAATGGGGGCCATGGGCCATGGGACTGTAGAATTTCGATATTCTGACGCGTGCACTTGAACATGGACCTGAGTGAATGCAACCGATTACTGATTTCTGCAGTCTTGTTGTTCAATCTGTGCTTCTTGGCTTGTGCCCTCCGGTATGTTCTAAGCTGTTTGCTTTGGCATGGGTTTGTTTCTTGGGTGGTTTCATGACTGCATGTGGAGACCTGGTTGAAGAACTATCTGCAAAATCCTGACCAGGATGTTGGTTAAACATCCTCAAGTTGCTATGTTTGCTGTCCTGAAACATTTTTTCAATGGGTTGGTGTACGGGAAAATCCAGCAGAAAACACCGGAAAACCCTGGAGCTTCCGTGGAGATTTTCCCTTGGACCAGCCAAGTGGTTTTAGGGCGTTCAAACCCCAAAAACAGAAATCAAACATAATCAAACCACAAATGCTGAGGACATAACAGCTCACTCAATTTGTTGGCTTTATGAGTTTCATGCACCTCGGGATTTCACCTTTACCAACACAATACTAGCTATGGCCAGAATCCCTTTCAGCAAACAAAATTTGCACAGCTATACTGCATAATAAGGTATTCTGGTTGGTTGTTTCAACCCCTGCAAAAATACCAGTCAACCAACCATCCATTTGTGAATAAAAGTGAGTGAAAATAAAAAAAAAGTCAAACAATGCAAAACACAAACACCACACGCTATCAAATGGTTGGCACCTTCACAAGTTGCAGCTATGCCATGCCGCCCATTCCCAAGCACTCCCCCCCAGGCCTGGCAGGCGCACCCGGCCTCAACAGCGAAAATGACGAAAGCTGTGCTGCTCAAGTGGCAAGATGATATCCCTGCCCTTCTGTGCTACAGGTAATCCTTATGCATCCTGCTGCTGATGATTGACGATGCTTGATGATGATTGATGATGAGGATGATGATGATGATGATGATGATGATGATGATGATGATGATGATGATGATGATGACGATGATGATTGATGATGAGGATGAGGATGATGATGATGATGATGATGATGATGATGATGATGATGATGATGATGACGATGATGATTGATGATGAGGATGAGGATGATGATGATGATGATGATGATGATGATGATGATGATGATGATGATGACGATGATGATTGATGATGAGGATGAGGATGATGATGATGATGATGATGATGATGATGATGACGATGATGATGACGATGATGATTGATGATGAGGATGAGGATGATGATGATGATTGATGATGAGGATGAGGATGATGATGATGATGATGATGATGATGATGATGATGATGATGACGATGATGATTGATGATGAGGATGAGGATGATGATGATGATGATGATGATGATGATGATGATGATGATGACGATGACGATGACGATGACAACGATGATGATGATGATGATGATGATGATGATGATGATGACGATGATGATGACGATGATGGTTGATGATGAGGATGAGGATGATGATGATGATTGATGATGAGGATGAGGATGATGATGATGATGATGATGATGATGATGATGATGATGATGACGATGACGATGACGATGACAACGATGATGATGATGATGATGATGATGATGGTGATGTTGATGATGATGATGATAATGATGATGATCATAATGATGGTGATGATGATGGTGACGATGATGAGGATGATGATGATGATGGTGATGATGATGATGATGATGATGATGATGATGATGATGATGATGATGATGATGATGACGATGACGGTGATGATGATGATGATGATGATGGTGATGATGATGATGATGATGATGATGATGATGATGATGATGATGATGATGATGACGATGACGGTGATGATGATGATGATGATGACGGTGATGATGATGACGATGATGGTGATGATGATGATGATCCAAAGAGACAGGAACCATTCCACTTCTATCCCAGCACCCGTCTTCTACCTCAACGATGCTAGAAACACTGATGTTATGAATCTTGGAATTACATGTATGTTTAAGTTGTTCTTTTCAAGTGAGCTGGGTAACAAAGAAGGGTGATTGTAGCAGATTGCCCCAGAAATAACAGCTTACCAACAGCCTGGACTCCCTGTTCATGACATGGATCACCCCCAGGTTTGATTGAGTCATTAGGTTTTACGTAGCCAGCCCAGTTCTGCCGTCTCCCATTCATTGCAGTAACCAGCTCAGCAAGATCAGCCGACGAAAAAAACAACAACGAGAAATGCGGGCGACGCTGAGCCGCCACGGTGTCCTAAAGATAATTGACCAATGTGAGATTGTTTTCTTTATTCGTTTATAAACTGGATCAAGCCTTACATATGTCGTAGCTATCCCAGGTCGACGTTACCCACTCAATGGTGAGCGGCCGTACCCAAAAAAAAAGTTGAGCTGGCACGATGGTTTTGAGTCGTCACGATGGCTGTCTAGCAGCACGATGGGTTCGGGACAGTACGAAGACCCTGTGACACCACGGTGATTCATCCCCAATGTGAGCAAACTGGCAAGGTTGCCTGTTTATTATTGAAATAAAAATAACCAATCCTGTTTTCCCCGGCCGTGCACTCCAAACAAACATTGACAATTATGGTAGTTGTTGAGCTGGCAGCATCATCTGATCTGAACCCTGCGTTGGATACATTTTTTGAAGTGGTAAGTAAAAAATTGCGGATTGTAGTCCAATTCTTTCAAAATGATGATCATGATGATGATGATGATGATGATGATGATGATGATGATGGTGGTGATGATGGTGATGACGGTGATTGAAGATGATTGGTGCTGATTGGTGATGATTCACGATGTTTGATGATGATGATGATGATGATGATGATGAGGATGAAGATTATTGATGATGATGATGATGATGATGATGATGATGATGATGATGAGGATGAGGATGAGGATGAGGATGAGAATGATGAGAAGGAGGAGGATGACACAACTCTTTGCGATTTCGTGGATAATCTGTGTATAAATCATGAGGCTTGAGATAATTTTGTCATCCGCTGCATGTCAGACCATGGTCGGTCCACAATATGGAAAAACAAAGCCCAGTTTACCTTCATTAGCTGGTGATCTATCAGAAATATGGATGGTTTATGGACGGTTTAATTATATATCCACCCTTGCCCAACATCACAGTGCATTGCCACAGCCGTTGCAACCCAAGGGACGGTTTCCGCAGGGAGGTCCGAACCGGCATTTCTCGACCCCGAGTTGGTCCACAGCTTTCTGGGCCGCCCGGATATCCCAATATGCCTCGGCAGCCCATGGGTCAGGCTGATGGGGCATCGGCGCCTCGCTGGCAGCTGCCTAGGCTGCTGTCCATATGGGCTGTTGGTCTGCCACCCACGCGGTTCACATATGTTCACATCTATTTGAAACAATATGAAGAAAATTGAAGAAATATCACCAAAAATATATCATCAAAAATACTTGTGAATCAACATGGAGCAATATGAAGCAATATCACCACGAATACTTGTGAATCAACATCATACACGGGTATGAATCTTATACAATCCAAGTTGTCAAGATCCGCCGTTGTGCACCGCCAGAGGGTTATAAAACATTTCAGCCAAAACGACGCCAGTCAGGAGCTGAACCTGGCCCCACCAAGTATAGTCAGGCTGCGATCTCCAACAAACCGGTCTTGCTGTTCAACACGTTCACTCCACCAACCTTGGAAGTGCCGTGGCAGCGCGCAACAGGAGCGACCACAACCGTGCAGACTTGTGAAGGTCCCCAAGGAGTTGGGACACGCCGATGCTGTCAGGGCACATCTCCAAATTTGCGCATGATCTTCTCTGCTTTGTCAAGAGAATCCTTGGCAGGCTGCTAGATCTGCTAGGATCTGGGCTGGGCACTTGTGGCAAAGTAAGGATAACACTGTGCATTGTCGCTAAAATGAACTTGGACAAGTAGAAATCATCGAAAATAGTACAGTAATAGTTAATGAAGTATCATCATCACCATCATCACCATCATCACCCCATCTTGGATGAGTAATGATATCTTATCAGGAAAGTAAGCAAAATAATGACAACCAACGGTTGCATCATCAAAACATGTCCAGATTTTGCACACCTTTGCAGCTTGACGGTGTGCAGCATTCAAGTGATGAATTGGGGACAAGCGACACGTAATCCTCCAACACAGAAATGATACACATGAATTGTTGCTTTGAGGGAGTAGCAGCTTAAAGTCAGTTCGGAGGCATCAGTTTTGGGCAGTTGGCCGTTGGCAAGCAACCAGGGTTTGCCTAGCACAGAACTTTAAAAACTGTCAAGAAAAGCCCCTTCAAGCCAAGAAACCCAAAATGGTAGGAGAACCTCAACGACATTCGACTCCTGCCGGGCCATCATTTTTCCCAAGCAGCCTGTCAATCGCGCCTCAGGCGCGGCTGGATGAGGTTCGAGGTCTTGGGATGATCCTTAAGGGATCTCAGCCATACCCTCAACACCTACCAACTTGGGAGTCCTGATGTTGTGCAACAACTCGTGCCTGCCAGCACGGCCGTGCCTCTAGGGTTTCCTGAACTTAGGTTTGGCAGCACTAGCTGCTGCATGCTACATCCTGCTGCATCTTACACATGATCCCGTTTAGATAGATCTATCGAGGTAGTTTTTTGGATAGATCTATCCAGGTAGTTTCTCATAACCGATAGTAATTGTAGTCATGAGTGTGAATGATGGCTAGTGATGGACAATGATACTTACAAAATAATGGTCATGTTGGTTGATATCATAAGCTGTGCACTCCTGAACTTGACGTACGGTATCGCAAAAAAACGATAGGATAGTCACCAGTGAACCTGTGTATCTCTAAGTGTCCTCCTTTGATTTGATTGGCGACGGGTGATATCTCAGCTGAGAGACGATGAGTGCGCTGCTCTGTCCCGAACACGTCTTGCTAGCGCAGCAACCACGCGGTACGGCGGCGACACAACTTATTCTCAGCCAAAAGGCTGCGAGGATGGCGGATCACTGGCAGGAAGCTTGGCGCACGTGGCGCACATTTCCATCAAAGTCTGTACATCGGGAGGTTGTAAACATGATCCATCTCATTGCATCTCAGTATGGCTATGGGTCATTACCCCATGCACCCCACCCAATGCACATTGGCCAAATGACCAGTCATTAGTCCAACTGCTGGGATGTGCATTGCCGGTTCTTATCTAAGGTCCTCAAGGATCGACCAAATGCCGATCTACCGTCCGGTTGGAACACTCTTGGTGGCTACTTAGCTCCGCCGTTATGAATGCACAGGGATACCCCTGGCTCCAAACCGCTCCCTCCCAACATCTCCCAACCATCAACCACCTATGGCCGTGTCCCAACCGACCGCCAAATATCCTGGCCGTTGCCGCCGAGGCCAGAACTGGAGCATCGCCTGCTCCACACATCGCCTGCCACTGAGGCGGCTCAGGCTCACAAGCGGGTACCAAGTAACCAAAGTTCTGAGGAAATACTGCTTCTTAACCATCGTTAACTATGAAACTGGCCCATGATTACAGACATAGCTAACCATTGTTAACCAAATTATTGGTTGTATAACTATGGTTCTTAGTGAACAGTAATTGAAATAATGCTTAATTATCCATAGTGATTGATCATGGTTAACCATAGGTAACTCTATGGGTAACCAGTATTTCAACAACTATGGTTTATTTCGTGTTATAATAGCAATGGTTTTAATGGTATATATTCCTTCTGAAAATAGGAAATATCCCTGGCTGTTGTGGATATTATTCTTGTCGTTGTAATCACTTGATCCAGGTAGTTATCAACCCAGTGATTTGTCTGCCGAACAACCAAACAAATAAGCTAACCATACGGTTAGATGTTCTTTTTCCTTCATAATGGTTACTTAAATCTAGATAAGTCAAGGCTTCAATGGCAACTATAAATTGCATCATATGGCCCAATGGTAACGGTGATTCCATGGATCGTTTGTGGTGGGAAGCCGTCCGGTTTGGGTCTGCCATACCCAACGACAACAACAACATCCAAGAACAGCAACAACCAGGATGTCACTGATGCCTTTGACCTGTTGGATGTATGAATCATTCCTAATAACCACATCACCCCCCACTTGGTCAAATAAATATGCAATGAGTGTACTTACCTTGTGAATTGTTGCAATCAAATCCGCATACGTTGTACTTATACCATCCCATACCGCTTTCTCAAAAGTTGGTTCCTCCTGCAACGCAGTGATGCAAAATCTGCAACATGACAGGGAAACGCCACCGTCCAGGCAGTGCGGATGGACTGCAAATCAAGGACCTCGCAGCCCAGTTTTCCCACCACATCCCAGCTTAAGGATAGGGATAGTTGGGAAAGTGGCGTCCCATAGAGCCGGGAGTGTTTTGATAGTGCGCCAATCTGGTTGGGTATCAGGGCCATTGCCTGGCAAAAAGCAATCTGCTTTTTCAGGCACACTGGGTATGGTTAAATCACAAATCAAAGACTCGACTTAGTTTGTCACATTTGCTGCGCCGGCTGCTATCACTAGCCCCGGAACGTCCCATAGCATGCTAACCCGACTTTGCTGTTGACAAAGCTATTCACAACCTTTTTGCCGCATGGATGCTTCAATCCATTCACCCCAAAAGGCCGAAAGCGAGCGACTCTTCCTACAAATGCCGATAACAAATGATCATTTTGAGCCATCGACCTGTAGGGATCGTACTTTATGATAGCGGTTTCTCACAACGATTTCGGTGATCATTATCGGCTGACCATCATGCATCACGATGACTATGGATTGTCGTATGTCGAATTCATCATGTCTGTGTGGATTTGCATGCGTTGTGTTAAAGGTCACAAGCCAACATATTCGCTCACATGTGCTATCGAAAGCACTTGCGGTTTGTCAACACTTACAGTACATAGGTGGTGACATCATCAAAAGAATAAAAGATGAACCACCACACATCACCACTAACCGGCATCATTAGCAAACTCATCATTTGATTGGCATTCCTTTCTTATTTACTATATTGGTCGATCGTGGTCATTGCTAGCCATGATCAACCACCACTATATATGATATGCGTTGACCTTTCTTAAGTTGCATGAACCCGCATCAATGATGATAATGATGACTGATCTTGTCTTAATTTTTGACTTTCATAATCCCTTCTCGCTATTCCTGACACTCCCTAAATAAGAAAAATAAGCTTGGAATTCCAGATTCGTGTTTTTTCAATTACCTTTTGACAAGTGGCAGCTAAAGATCAATAGGAAAACACATTCCTTCCAAAAGGGTTTTTACCCCCTAAACATGATCCTGAATATTTATCATTAGGATCATCTTGGAAATCAAAATGGTCTATCTTTATATTTTTTTCACTGCGCCCTCCTGCTATGGAATTGTAATTGCATGATTATTAAGGGCAAGCTTCGAAATCCATTTTTTAGCAATATCCTAAAAGAATTTAATGAGGAATTCAAACAATTTTCGGAATCAAAAGGTACTTTTTCTGGATTTGTACTTTTTCACTTTGATAATCCGCCCCTGCAAGCAGCTGCGTCGAACTGACTCTGTGCTGGCTGCAAAAAACTGTGCTTTAAAGGGGCAAGCTTCGAAATCCAACTTTAAACCCTCCCGGACCCCCACAAAAAAATGCTCGCCCTTTCTTCATTTTGGAAAGGAGGTGTATTTAGTAACTTTAGTATGAGGAAATGATTCATTGAACCTTGATCCATGAACCTTGAGCAGCTTCATGCCCAACATTGCCCAACCATGCGAGTGACTGCGAGTGCAACGCCCAACCATGCGAGTGCAATCTAGCACCAACCCTGCTCCCCCACGCCCTGAGGCCGCCGACCCGCGCCCTGCCCACGGCAAAGCGTTCCAGCTCGCGCACCGCGCCGATCAAACTCAGCAGGTACCTGCCAGGCTTCCAACAGCTGGCACGGTTTTCTTGTGGCTCCAACATTGAAATAACCATCATCAATAATGAATTAACAAGGTTCCAACAAGAGCCATGTTCTTGATCTACCCACAAAACATCCAGTCCGTGTTTTTTTTGCTACATTTGTTTAGTATTGTTCTTATTTCGTGGGTTTAGTGACAGTGAATACCGTATTAATGCAGGGCTGGTGACCGATAGCAAAGCGCCTCTCGTCATCGATGTTGGAAATGCCAGACTTGAAAACCTGCTCATGATCGCAATGCCGGCCAGTGTGGTACTGCTAGCTTTGCCCAAGGATAAATCAATAGACTGTTCAGCTTAATGTTGGTGGATTGATAATCATTCCGCCTTTGAGGTGATGATGATGAATGATTCATACGGAGGAGCTTCCAAACGGGAAAGGGGTAATGATTCATGATGATTAACCATGATGCTATGCTTGCAATGTTGAAAGCAAATCTGTGATCATTGTACTCAAGTGCTCTTCAAGCCTGCTAATCTCAATCCAGTTTTACGACTCGATGAGCACACAAACGGGCACAGTAAAAATGATCAATTTCCAAAGAAAATCGCAATCCCTACACCCAGATGGTGCCTCTGGCAGCGTTGCGGTAAGCACCTGAAACAAAAGGCATCAAAAGGCAATGTTTCCATCAGTCTTTCCCTAGCTGGCATTCTTGGAGGAACACATAGGGCCCGTCACCAGTGCAACGTGGCTAAGATACATATGCCCAGCGAAATGAACAATACGATCGCGGAACAAGCCGGTTGCAGAGTGGCGGTCAGGTCTCAGAGCCGAACGCCTGTGTCGAAAAAGGACTTCAACTGAAGACAAGTCAGGTAACCTGACAGGTCAGGAGCCAAGTTGAAGATTTGCTCACAACCCTCCGCGCCCACCATACACTTGTTGAGCCCAAATGGTGATCTCTTTTGTGAGCTTGGTCCCAATGTCATGGGCTTCTTACCCCCCTCAGGTATGACGTCCAACTGCAAACCAACGACTTGGTCTTCAGCCACATCTCTTCTCTCCGAATTTTCTCTGACTCCACGGGTGGACCTTTAACCAACCAATAATGATCTTTAGTAGGAAGGAAGCGACCAGGAACCCGTATGCCTCCAAAAGATTGCAAGTACGGTTGCCTCTCTAACAACAACCATCTTCTCGTTTACAAACACGGGAAATCTGTGACAGTCGACAGTCCCACAACTCTTTAGTTTGCCTTCAGAGAAATTCAAAACCTCTTCGGCCAAGCGTGCACGAACCTGGCAGGGACATTCCAAGCTCTCAAACAGGTGTTCCAGAAACTGCAATAATCACCAAGACTCACTTGAATCCAATGAAACCATCACTTAAATGGGACCTGCTGAATGTGTGATGACATTCAAACACTCAAGTATGCAAGCCTAGGCAAAAGCCACATGACAGAATCTGATTGAAGGTGCCCCAATGCAGTTCACAAAGGCCACTCTAGGTGGGCCATGGCAGTAAAAAGACCCTGGCCACTCTGTCATTTTGACCCATAGCTTCTGATTGAAGTGAAGGACCATGAAACAAACGCTTCATACTGGACAATGATGGCTATATAACTTGATGGGTCGCAATGCCGGGAGAACTTGCTGAATAAGACTCCCTTTCTTCCAGTGTGGCTGCTGTCCCAGCCGGGCTACATCGCACCACAAACTCAAACAAATAAATAGTCGATATCTGCATGTACATGCTCAGTCAATCTAAAACAAAAACGGCCAACCATGGCCAACCTGGATACTTTCTCAAGGCCGCCAAACCTTCAAACAACATGTCCAACATGTTGCTGCTTAAGTTTCTACGCTCATTGCTTCCTATGTAGCGTTTCCAGATGTTTCCAGCACCTAGGATCCCAAGCTAGCAACCTACATCAACAAACATCAACTAAAACCCAGGCCACATCGAAAATCTTCAGAAATCGCATCAACCCCCTTCAACCTGCATTAACAAACTCCCCAGAATCCAGCCGCATCCAACCCAGCCATCCTTCGACCTACCGAGCCCTACCTGCCTCCAGTTGATCTCGCCATAAGTTGCCCGCCACCTCCTCGGGGCCTGCCACCTCCTGTATCGACCTCGGGGGCCCCATGGGACATGCTCCCAACCAACTTGGATGAGGTGATCCATGGCAGCACCCCATGGGAGATTCCAAAGAAACACTGGCACTTCGAATCTTTGCAGCTGGCGCTTTCCCATCATGGCTGGTGTCTTCGTTGTCCATTGGCTTTCCGATTGGTTCAATGGAATGCAAAAACGCGGGTTTGATATTGGTTTCACTAGTAGCTTGCAAATTGCAGTGGAGTCGGAGAAGCGGGAAGTGCCCGCTCAGTTGCTGGAATCGGGCCGATATGATGACTACCAGCCTGATCAACCGCAAGATTCAAAGCACTGAACAAACAAATCATGTCATATGGACTGGACTGATTACGTGACCACAAATAAATTGAATATGGTCCTTTGTGGCTGAAAATGGCTGAAGTGAGCCATCCAAAATGTGGGCAAATGAGCACTCAGCAACGTTTCAATCTGAGCAGTGGTCATATAATCATTTGATTGGGCCTAAAATCGCCATCGAAGTCAGGGCTAAACCTGACCCAACCAAATCGCAATGAAAAGGAATTTTCAAGGTCGCTGGAGTCCCTGTTCCCAAAAAATTGGACTGCAGCCTTCACCTCCTATCTTTTTCAGCTGCAGAAGTCTCCTTTGGACGGCGCCATCCCAAGCACGACCGAAGAGATCTTTGGAGTGAGATGCTTGTTTGGTGTACCCATGTGTACCCCATGGCGCATTCATACGATTCTTGGCGCATCTTTGCACTGCTTGTGACTCTCCAGTCATGATCAATCTCGTGGGTATGGGTCAAAACTTATCAGCAGCAAAATCAAATGTGGCTGTCTTCCTTGCCGAACAACGAGTCATGCACTTGCTATGCATCTTTGCGTTTTCTCGCCGCAAGACTTTGACCCATACTCCTGCCCGCATTAAAAATACAATGGCATCAAACTGGCTCACATGGTGAAAGCTGATGCCACCATGCAGTCTCCAGTCTATGCAGCCCAACTTGGTCAAGACAAGGCGGCTTGGGAGTTTGACAAAAGTGCTGCGACCATGAAACAAAACAAACACATTTGAGAAATACCAAGTCGTGGCATGCGCTCGGTCAAGGGGATTCCTGGTGGATTCTTCCACCCTGAATAACCTGCAACCACTTCTTGAATCCGAATCAACATGAATCAACGAATCAAGCCAGGGGTTTGGAACACCGCGACCGATGCAAGAAGGAACACATCGAGGATCTTCTCAGGGAATGGCTCGCTTTCACTGTAGAACTCCGCGAGCAGCCACTTCGACACCTGCGGCGAAAAAGCGGTTGGGAAAGGACACAACAAACAAACACATATAGCGCAAAAAACATCAACAGAATGATTGGCTACTATTCACCTGTTGAGTTGCTGTGATCACACCAGTGAAGTTCTACAAAACTTGGGTGGGTTGATGTTTGTGCCTTGGCAACTAGGCTAATTTGGGTTTCCCAACGCGCCCTGTTTCGGGCCTCACTCCGTCCCTCAGCACTGTCCAAAGGTCCTTAGCCAAAGCTGGAAGAGGGAAATGGCGCCAAAGTGATTGCAAGCTGTCATCAGCGTCTGGCGCACGTCAAGTTGAGGAACAAATCAAGTTGAGGAAAAAAGTAATTTGGCTTGCTGCTTCTGGACAGTTTAACTTCACTTGGTACAATGATCATTTGTAAAGATCAGTTTCTGGTACCTCTCCATCATTTGCGGTAACTGTACCCAAGCTCTGCGGCTCTGTGGCTGTTGACACCAAGTGTCCGCTTCCTCCTTGTCCACAATGTCTTGGTCTTCCCACTCAGGCATGTCCAAATGCTGTGTAAACCACACGATTGCATTGCCTTCCTTTCTGTCGACCTTAGTCCAAGCAGGAGTTCAACGGGACCATGGTGGACCCGCATAACTTGTTGAGAGCTCTTCAAATCGAGCCTCGGGATGTTACATAAGGATGCACAAAGATTAAAGAAAAACTGGAAGCATCTTCTGGAAATATCTCCAAGCTAGTGGCTCGACACTCTGGAAGCCACATCACTGGAATCCGAAAAAAAAAAAAAGAGCTGCGACAGCCCGACTCTCAGCTGCTTCGACAACTAAGGCCAGAACTGACCAGTAAGTGCAAGCAGCTCCACCCCAACCAAATTCCTTGCCACTGAAGCCAGCCAATGCTCCCAGCAAGCATTGCTTCTCTTCGTTGGCCAAACCTGGATCTGTCCTGAAACGTCATGAGACTAACACTCTTGAGCTTGGCTCCATCACCAAACATCATCAATCATCATCATCATCATCATCGTCATCATCGTCATCATCATCATCATCATCATCATCATCATCATCATCAATGTACCGAATCAATGTCAAAGCCGCAAGGACAGCAAGAACGCACATCTTCAGCAGTCCCAATCGAGTTCATACAAAATAATTCAAGTTGTGGTGAAGCCAGCACCGTCATACTGTGATTGCAATACCGCAAAGTAAGCCTTCATAAGCTATAGATAATATAACTACAGCATGAAACCACTAATTATTCTGATTGCATGATTGTACTTACCAAGCATATAAATTCCAACAACTTCCAAGTCCTGACTGAGTTTCCCACTTCTCCCAAAAGTCTGGCTGAGCGATAGTATTTCGCGGCTCCGAACAGCATCAGCATCGTCAACCATCATCAACTATTGACTATCATCACCATCCATTACGATTGACTATTTAATAATGGCTAAAAAGTACGACATTCCATATTATTGTTGGTTCTTGTTTCTCATTGCTAGCACAAATATTAGCCATCGGTTTCGGGTTTGTGGAACGGCTTCAGCTAATCTTTAAGCAGGATAAAAACGATGAAAATGCAAAACCAATGGTGTTACAATAGAATGCAAGGAACCCGTGGTTAAAATGCAAGAAAACAAACGCAACATAAACAGAAATAAATGGACAAACTACATTGAAAACATGAAAATACAAAGGCAAATAACAATCAATATGAACCATCACACAACATGTGATCACTTCACCACAGTATTGGTCAATTGTTCCCAGTCTCAGTTTTTATAGCTGTATGTCTCATTCTCTCTCTCTCGCTCATAATGGCCACTGGCTATAGCTATAAAATGCTCTATGCCCCACTGATCATTCGCTATCATCCAAAGAATTCATTCTTTTCAGAGGTTTCATTCAAACTCCATTCAAAAAATAGTCGGCCAACCATGTGCTACTAATTACTCGGGGCAAACATCTCCAGAACCACCAACCAGCTATCCATCAGCCATGAATTTCTCACCAAATTCAGCGCCTTCGCCCCAGCTGTCCTGCGAACCTCCAAGGCCCGGATGGTGTCCTCCGTCAAGACCTGCCGTCCACCCAGACCAACGCCCCGGCTCTGCAGCATCGCCACGAAGCGAAAGGTGTCTGCCACCGTGCTGACGAGACCCCCCTGGAGGTGGCCCATGATGCCACCACCGGACCTGGAGCTCGCCACCGGCGACCCGCGACCCATGGAAAGGCCAAGCGCCCGATTTTCAGGAGCCCATGGGGGTAAACCATTCTGTGAAGAGAGGATTTCAACGGATGAAAATGGGAAATTTCTATGTCGACTGCATGATGTTATGTCGAATTTCATGGTGGGGACATACTTCTCCTATTTGAAATATATGCCTAATCCAATTCATAAAATAGAATGTAATATGATGCGAAACGGCCTTAGGTGACTCGGTAGCAGCTGGGGCATTTGCGTTTGCAACGTGAAAAACTCTAGATCAGGTTTGGTCATGTCTGAGCTGCCTCAAAATCAAAGAACAAACATCAGTAGAATTACGTATACGTTGGCATTTGTCTTTGCGGTGTCGAGTCAGGAACTTTCATGAGTTTTTTTGTGAAATGTAGAAACTATATTGAACATGTTGGTCGATTACTGTAACATGTCCGTCGAAACAAACCAAACCATACAAATCCAACATCATCAGCGGTCGACGGAGCACAACTTTGACAACTTCCGTCCAGATCCATATTTACTTGCATCCTGATGCCAGGACCTTGTGCAAAAAAAACCAGCGGGGAGAACCGTGTGGAAGAATCGCGCAAAACAAACCAAAGGCACACTTCTCATCAATGAATTACATCAACAAAGATCATCACATAACATCATCACCAATGAATTACATTGAATTACATCAAATATCCTCACTCTGAGATCTTCTGAGTTCTCTGATCTTGCAGGGTGTCAAACCCATCTGAAGCGCCAAGGCACTGAATTTTGCACTGCCGTCCTTCCCGCCATGCGCTGTCCTCCACGCAGTCCCCATCCAACCGCACCAGGCCCGCACGCGACACACGCGGCGCCTTGCCCGACAGAGAGCCGTAGAGCCGCCCCCAGGTGCTGGCGCTGCCGTAGCACGCGGCCAGGCGATGCAACTTGTGATTCGGAACGGCGAAGCTGGTGTCGTCCATACCCAGCGGGCGAAACAGCGACTCCTTGGGGCGGTAGCATGGGGATGGTGCAGTGACCAACTGCTCTTGGGCAGGTGGTTCAGTTTGTGAACAAGAAATCGGTGGTTTTATATTTTGATTAATGGGGCGAGGAACGAGGTAGAGTTGTTGCTTCTCCGATTCTAGCGATATTTGCCTTCTACACTAGGTGAAGTGGACCAGAAAACTCCAAGAAACAAATGCGTAGCTTGATGCTACAGTGCTTGGGACCAGCAGCCTCTGAAAATCAGCATATATTCTGACATAAGCCCATTACATCAAATCACCAGCAAAGCATATCCTGTGCCAGCAAATTGTCACCAGCAAATTGTCCATAACACTCACCATTTCACCCTTCGAACATCATAGATCATAGACAGATAATGAACCTCGTCCATCCTCACCAAACTACTCTTAACCATCATGAATGGTTTACCATCACCATAGTGATGGTTAAGCTTCAGGATGTCAACTAATGTCAGCCTCATCCATCCTCATCCATCCCGTGTTGAACCTGCCGCCAAGGCACTGCTAAGACTTCCTCCAAGCTCTTCCCGCACAGGACCTCCAAGACCCGTCCCAAGACATCGGTGGAGAATCCGTAGGCGTAGGCATCGCCCGGATGAAAGCGCAAGGGCACTTTGGCCAAGCGATTGGTGAAGTCTTCCAGGCTCCTGTGCAGCGAAGGTTTCGTTGGAGGTTCGGTGCCAAGATCCCAGAAATGATGGGAGGACCCTGAAACCCAGCTCGACTTCGTGGCAAAAAGAGGCGGCTTGGATGACCACCCCCTGGCGTCACCACAAATAATGACTACAGGGAAGGTGGATGTGAAAGGCAGGGAGCCATCGGGCGTTACTCACTCCTCTCCGCGTGGCCGTTTGAGCAAAGCAACAGCTCTGAAGTGAACCCAGAAAATAGAAACCGTAACATTTTTTTTGCCGGGGCGCCCAACGGTTTGCCCTCCAAACCATAACAATTACAACCCACATCAACTGCCGATGCGCAAGGCAGAATATCCAGGCCATGCAAGGCCGTGCCTGACTGTGCCTTGATCCACAGCTTTGACCAGCTTGGCATAGCCAGTCTCAGTGGCATCGCTGGGTTCCTCCCCGAAGCCAACACCATAACTGAGCCCAGAAGTGTGAGTCAACCTCGGCTGCCAGTTTGATAGGCCCCAGGCAGATCCGAAAGCACTGGAAAGCCTTTGGATTCTTATTTTGGGACGGTTGATGGTTCCAGGGGTCGAGCTATTTGGATCAATTCAGGCTATTTCATAGCTGTAATCAGCACCAAAATCAAGTCTCATTGGTAGTAGATCACCTCTCCACTTTCTAACACCATATCCAGTCGCTCACCTCTGGACACCCTACTCAACGATGAAATTCATTCCTTCCCGTGGGAAGCAACATATATTGATTTATGAATATAATCCGCAATTAGTTGATTAACTAGTAGGTAGTCGATTAAGAGCAATCATCATATCAACAATTAATTGGGCATCCAAACACACACACACACACAATTCATGGTTTTTGAGCCATTAGAAAATTGACGAAGGAAAATGATGAAAAAATGCAGGGCAAGGATCAACACTGATCAACATGGATCAACATGGATCAACATTGATCAATGTTGATCAACATAAATCAACAAGATCAACCAGTCGACATCTTCAACACGAATCGAGCTGCAAATGTTGCATTCGCATCACCCGTTTGGGTTTGCACAGCATGGAGGGCCGCGACTCGTCACTGGACCGCGCAGCAACCACCTCAGCCGCAAGAAGGGGAGTGATGGCAAATGGCCGATGATCATTCATGATCAATCACCATGGTGGATACGGTAAGGAGTTGAAGGCAAACTAGCTATGATTCATATGGTAGTCAATGATGACTAATGATGCATGATGATGGTTTGACATCACTTGGTTCCATTGGTTTTAGGCGATCATAAGCAACAATGATGGCCTGCAAGTCCACCAATCATCAACCACCCCAACTCATCGCAAATCCCGGCATCTCGGAGCACCCTACAGTGCCTGCACATCTGCGAAGGCAGGGAGGAATTTCGCCACCGGGTCATCCAGCCGAACCTTCCCCTGCTCCACTTGCATCATGAACGCCACAGTGACCTGAGACAAGTGGAAACCAGTGGAACAGTATTGACTTCGAACCTGGGCACAGCTGCTGGTGTCCTCAGAATTTTCCGTGGCTTATCTCACCATGGAGAGGCTAACAATTGGGGGCAGTAGATTTTCCCACCGATCTTGATTTGAAGAGAAGATGCAGTTTCAAGACACATTACCAACAAGAACTCTTCATGACTATTCAGTGAGCATTCACACGGGAAAAAACATGAGCATTCTCTGACCAACATGATTTTGGGCATGGTGGCTCTGGCTGCTGTGTTGCCAAGACAAAAGCTGGCTGGTGGTTTCAACCCCAACCATTTGTTAATACTTTTAATAATGTTTAAAACCACCAACCAGAAAAACTCTGACCGGCATGAATTTCGGGAAGCCTAAAAAGAAAGAATGCATCTCATGATGGCCAGTTTCTTGGGCTGCTGTGATCAGCAGTTCAAGTTTCCAGAAAACATTGGAGATCCAGCACTGAATAGACAACCAGTGTTGCTGAGAACGCAAGTTGGTTTGGTTGACTAGTCATGATGAGTGGCCCAACATGGGTGGTTTACTACTTTGGATCTATACCAGTACGAAAGTAGACTTTGCTCGTCTTTACTTTGTTTCATTCTTCCATATTCTTCCCATATGTTTTCACTCCCAAGCTCGGCCATGGTCCAATTGTGGGGACTTAGTTTAGTGGAGACAATTCCTAAACCACAGGAGCAAATATACGGTGGGTTTGTTTAAATTTCAATATGTAGATCTATAATGCTCGCCTTTCTTCTAAAGCACCAACCACACTCTCCCCTGCCGACCAGCCTCTGAAAATTCCTCAACCTGTGATTTTCTTATCTTTCCGTGCTGGAATCCGAGGCGCATAGGTCTTTGTGAGGCAAAAAGTTCGACAAATTGTGTCCAAGCGGAAAGGTCGTTTTGCTTCCAAGTCCGCATATCCAAAGGCTCTGGCGTGGATCAGCTTGCCATGTCTCAAAACAACCTGAGGATCAGCTGAGAGCTGTGAGAAGCCACAATTTTACAATTTTACCTGCCATGGGCAAGGATTCCCTCGTGCTTTTCAATATGTTTGCTTTACTCACAGGCTTTCTTCCTGCATGAAGCACAGCAACGCTGGCACAGCCAGGAATGACATTCCTCCTTGATGCAGTCTTCATGGCAGCTTCATACTTGCCTTGGCTGGCATCTGCAACAAGAAGCTGGGGAGAAACCTGCTACATTCTATCATGTGGTAGTTTCTTAAGATGAGGGGACTCCCAAAATGGCTGACTTATTAATTACTATAAATGGTTTCAACGGATGATTTGGGGGGTACCCATTTTGCGAAAAAAAACATGTTGTGTATGCTGAGCAGTAGCCCTCACTTGCTTCTATCCAGTGCCCTGAGCCATCCCGCAGCCATTACCTGTCCAGATTTGGAAAAGGAAACCATACAAACAAAACATGCTGGAGATTGCCCAGTGCAGTCGGCATGCCCAGTAAAGTACTGGATATACACCTTCGCCCACCAACCATGAAAAGATAAAGTTCTTATACAAACTTAAGTCCATATAAAGCACATGATTGTCATCAACATAAAGAATGACTTCAAAGATCAACCGCAACTGAATGATGCGCATCTCTCCACCAAGGTACTGATGCGCAATGGATCAACCCCCACCGATTTCGGGGCATCCAGGCGCTGCACCTGCCGCCTCCCGCGGCCGCAGGTCTTGCGACGAAGCACCATGGGGCTGCCAGGTTCCAGCTGCGGTGAAGCTGTGGTGGGAGCAGCTGATGCATGGTGGTCCCCCGGCTGAAGATCAGTTGTTTGACCAGTTGGGGAGTTGGATCTTGGTGGAACAGTTGTTGCTAAGCACCTTTCCTGTAGCCCGGCAGTGTACAAGCCAGGGGCGACACTTGGGATGATCTCATGGGTACCTCGAAAATGAAAGGATGAAACATGTGTTTGTTTCCCAAGGGATGGCTGGTCACACCATGGACTCGGCTGCTTCCTTGGCTCCTTGATTTTCAAGCTGCGTGTGGTCGCAATGCTTCATGAGCCAAAGCTTCAATGACGATGGTTGATGCTTAATAAGGGTTAATTATGGTTGTCCATGATGATGGTTAATGATGGTTGCTAATGATGATGGTTAATGATGATGGTTAATGATGGCCAAGAAGGCTTTTCATGGTGATTAATGATGCTTGATTTACAGTGGTGGATGATGGCAAACTATCAACATCGATAGGGAGGTATGCCAATGACCAGGAAATCAGGGTGTCCAAAAAATCATACCTGTTTTTGTGCTGTTGCTGTTGCTGCTGTTGCTGTTGTTGTGTTGTTGTTGTCGTTGCTGCTGATCATTGTTTGGTTACACCAACCGTCGAAGAAACCCTTTCTCTGACTTTCAGGCTGGGCAACCCATCTGCAAGCTTTGGCTCACCGCGTCATCATCGCCCCTCAGCAGGGCCTTGGTTCAAGCTGGACTTGGGGGCAGATTCTGATACCTCCAACGCAAGTCAAGTAACTTGGAGGTTCGGGTATTGACCAAATCGAAGTCAACCCTGCAGCCATTGCGAATGTTGGGCCAGCTACTCTCCATTGCTGCCAATGGCTGGAGTGAGGTGAATCGATGAACAATGATCAACTGACATCACTCCATACTTCGCAGAAGCCGCAAATCAACACCATGAGCACTGCCAACAACAGAACCAACCGAAGATACACAAAATTACACAAAGTATCTAAGCACCTGACACTCAACAGGACGAACCTCGGCTTCCGGGAAACGTGCTGCGATGGCATGCTGCTTAGGCTCCCAATTTTTGCATGTGTAGTTGGGCTGTTCGCCCTGCCAGAGAAACTAGTACATAGTTTCTGCCTTTTTCTGTTATTATGGATTAGATTCTAGTCTAGTGACTGAAAAGATGACTATGACTGTGATGCAACTGACAGCAGTACTTGGCAACGGCAATAATATCAATACTAAATAGCCATGATCCCGGTGCTTAAGACGGGTGAGTGGGGACGTCCCAAAAATATTAATCCAAGATGCAGCCACTGAAAAATGTACCACTATGCGTAGCTTCCCTCAAACAAGTCCCACCTCGGAGGGATTGAACAAATAAACAATTGAAAACAGAATGAAGAACCATTAACCCTATATTACAATTAAAAAATGTAAATTTGGAGTCTATAGCCTATAGCTATACCATGAATTTCATCGAATCTAATATGAACTGAGTCCGTGTGGCAGCCGGTTCAAATCTACATAGCGCACTCATGTTCAAAGCCCCACGACAACAGGAAGCATCGGGAATCATCTTGTCGAAATGTTTTACACTTGCTACAGCAGCAGCAGCAGCAGCAGCAGCAGCAACAACAACAACAACAACAACAACAGGGAGGAGAGCAACAACAGCAACGGCAGGGACGG
>VSDK01015182.1:226014-236132 GCA_009767595.1 Symbiodinium kawagutii
AGCAGCAAAGCAGCAGCAAAGCAGCAGCAACGACAGCAAAGCAGCAGCAACAGCAGCAGCAACAGCAGCAGCAACCGCAGCAGCAGCAGAGAGAAGTAGAAGGGCGACATCATCAAAATACTGCTACCCGCTACTGCTGCTATTACATCATGTCGTCGCCGTTCTTCTAGTCGTCGTCCATGTTCTTGTAACTTTTGTTGATGGAATGTTGATCTAATCATGGAGATGTGAGTTGCTATTGGCTAACCAATTCCTTCTCCCGCACCCAAATTTCATCACTCACCCGCAGTCCAAATCAGGGTCCCAAACGTCTGCCGCCGCGCAGCGCTGTAGACCTGACAACACATGTCATCCAGGTGGCTGGCGGGTCTGATTTGATTGTAGGGTCAGGCAGGGGGTGACAACTTTTCGAGGCATGTGCTCCCAGTAGTTGACTGAAAATCGAATGAAGGCGTACATGACCAAATTACACCAATTAACCAATCAAAACGTGCCCACCTCATGTATTCGAAAATAGCTAAGGATATGGATGGCTTTGATACGAGCGGCTGGCGGGGATGAATCCAAGCTCGCAGAATCACAAACGCGTTAAGCACATTGGTGGCCTCGTCTCTAGTTCATCGCGACCTGCTTTGGCCGGGCCAAACATCCTGGTAGCAATTGGAACCAATAGATCTGTAGCTGTTGTGCTGAGAGGATTTCCCCCACTTCGGGGTTTCTTACTCTTCATGGAATTCCCCCACAGGTTTTTTCATAAACAACTGTCACCCGCACGGCCAAGCCTGGTTTTCCGGCATCCAGTGAGATGGGCCCTTGGAGCTGTGATTGATTTTTGCGTGGTGAAGCACGATGATTCCGAACAATTCAAATTACCAAGACATAGGACTCTTCGAGGGCGTCTTTATTTGCGCCATCCAAACCAGTTGTTGATATTTGTGGATGCCAATCAGCAACATTAAAGAGATTTCAAAATGCCTCGCATGCGACACCAATACGAAACATGGTACTGCAACAAATTCAATCAATGGCTGATTAGGAATCCCTCTGGCTGACGCTACATCTTGACTGAAATATGTTCTAGTAAGACAATGGCATACTTTGCAAATAGTTAGCGGTGGTTGCGGCAGGAAAACCACCAATGTCCAGGATAACATTCACAGTATACAAAGCGGCTGGAAGAGAAGCCTCAAGCATGTGAGAACAGTCCTGATTAGGCTTAACGAGGAGCAGCTGCCGACGGCTTCCCTGCCATTGGAGCCATTAGAAGAGACCGACACCAATCCCACCATGGCCTCGTGTAGTTGACGCGATGCCGCCTGCGTGAGGCACATGGTCAAGAAGTCAAAGTCGTCATTGCTGCATGGCGAAGTATACCACCGGTTGGTTGCTGAACCACCCTTTTAAAAAACATGAGTGAACCAACCAACCAATCATTTGTTAATACCAGAAGTAATAAACCTGTTTGAAATGGACTGGACTGAAACCTGTTAAGTCTAGTGGGATATGGACTGGAGCTCATATCATTGGTCAAATGTTGGTTGGACCGGAAGTTGTTTTTGTTCCAAGCCCAGGCCTTAGTCTGGCCTTCATTTGGCCACTTAGCATTCAGATTCAGGTTTCACTCTACATTGAGTGGCGCTCTATCAACAAACAATTGATGCAAGGCTCCGCTCCAAGTTGCCTCAGTCTCACCTTGCACCTCACCTACGTATGAACCTCGTGGATCGCAAAGTCATGTGGCCAACCGTGCAGTGCCACAGGTCGGGAGCCCGTACGAGTACCCAGCATGATCGAAAATTCCAACGAAAATAGATGTTTCAACATACAGAAATGTGGGCCACAACATGTCCCAGCTGGAAATAACTAAAGAGCTGGAATACTGCAAGTCTGACCGACCATTGCCTCAACCAAGGATTCATCAATCGGGGAAATGGGGTCAAACCCCTAAAGGTGCTGCTTTCCAAAACGGTACTCCCCCCATGAAAGCATAAGTTGACATTAGTCACATGGCTTATATCACTCAGTGATATCCCGAATTAAGAAGTGACATGACTGAGGAAGGCTGCACTGCAAAGAAAGCATTTAGCAAAACATTGAACCATGCCTCACTCATGCCTGGCATTGCAAAATTCCTTACTCCCGTGCTGTATTTCTGGGTTCACTCCCGTGCTGTTCATCTTAAGTGATTCAAGTTGATCCAGGCCTGTTGTTGCAGCAGCTCCGCATTACAATCGCTGAGCTGCAAAGCCAAGGTGGCCTCGTTGGAACTCCAAAAAATGCGGACTTCAGCCAAACAAAATAAAATGAGTACAGTGATCCCGCCTGAAATCAAAGCAACTGGCATGGTAAGAATCATTCAATCACTTCTGGAGTTGATTGTATACTGATAAAATGGGTGATCACTGGGATAGTGAACTCGTCAGCATGCTACTGCTGAAATACATATATGATTAGTGCAGTCAGTTATCATCTATTAGCACAAATCAGCTATCAGTGCAATGTGAGTGGTACTGCTAATAGATGATCTGGTTGGTGGCTTCAACCTCTATGCAAAATCTGAGCCAACCAACCAACCATGTGTAAACACTAGGGGGGGTTCAAAATTACCAATCAAACTACCAACCATTAGTTGTTCAGCAAGAAATGTTGGTAATTATTCCCTTTCATTATCCATTGTCAATTAATGGTTATAAGACTAAAAAGTAAATCTTGGAGTTTCCCTGAATCATTATATAACCTTGACTACTGTTTACATCCCTTATGATAACCCCTGTAAAACCACCAGCCAGTGACAGCTTAGCGCCGGTACTGGTTGGATATCAGCGTGTTGGACGCTGGGCCACCCTGCCACCAAGGCCTTTGGCTTCACTGGAGCTTCCTGGAAGTGGCATGGCAGCCAGGCTAATTGGCTGTTGAGAATGGTTGATTGAATGGCTATCAATAGTAGTGGCTAACTAGGCTAACTAGTTAATGGCAGCTAATGCTAATGGCTAGCCTAGTTAATGGCAGCTAATGGCTGACTAGGCTAATTAAGTATTGATCACCAGCTGCTTGGTTAATGAGGGTCAGCTGATGATTAGTTCATGATCAGTTCATGGTCAGTTGATGGTCACTTGACGGTCAGTTGAAGGGCACGTTGATGGCCAGTTGAAGGGCACATTGATGGTCAGTTGATGGGCAAGGACGGTAAATAACGGTTGATAATAGTGATTCATGATGATCAATGATGGCGAATGATGGTTGATTATGGCCAACTGATGGCTAATAGTGAGAGGTAACCATGGCCAAGTGATAGTCAAACCATTTTTTAAAGAGAATGGTGTAAGCATTAATTAGCAAATCATTTGCTCAATGGCGATTTAGCTATCACTTGAATGGTCATCTGGTTGTTGCCTGTCATGGACAAAATATCAAAATCTAATATATGAATTAGCCTGCAGTCACTAAATCAAATCATCGATCTCCATATTCCGTTTCAATCGGACGATGATTGGTATCAATAATTAGCCAGTTGGGTTGCGTAAGCATCAAGCAATGTTCAAAAAGCGTTCATCAAGCACTCTCTCTCAATAATCCATCATTCGCACAAAAGCTGTTGATTGTCAAATTGTCAACAAAGTCATGGGCATGACCAGTCGTTGATCCCTGGATTGTCCATCAGTGCAAGCCTCTGGTGGGCATCCAAACATGTCCTAATCTACAAGCTGATCAAGCATGGGGTTAAGCCGAAACAGTGCCCAAAAACCACACATTCCGATGAAGCCCATGGTTCTAGGGATGGCAACCCAAGAAGGTTCCACTGATTCTTGAGATGTTCGTCGCTCGCCTTTGAACTGAATCATGCTGTGCCCAAGACAGCACTAACAGCCGATTAGCAGCACCGAGGTTCCCAACAGCCGCAGGGGATTCTACGTTTTCCATGGCTGCAGCCTCTGGTCGGACAGCTGCCATGCCGGTTGAATGGTTGAGTGGTGATGATTACTTCTTCCACAGTGCTTTTCAAGGAGGTTTTACTTCAGTTTGTTGTGGGGTGTATATATTTCACAATATTTGTGTCTGGAAATATCGGGATGATGCGGGATGGCACATTGATAACTTGTCAAAGTCAAATGCAAGTTTTGGGGATCAATAGCCACTAAATGTACAAACACACATATGCATAATTACTGAATTGCACTGCACAATTCCAATCAACGCACACTCACTACAGAAAGAGCTCCTAACTTTTTCGTTGAAATTGCTGACGTTGGAATACCTTTATATAAACAAAAGACCCCTCCTGCCTTCCTCTTGCCCATTGGCAAATTGGGCCCGCAAGAAAGAGTGGGAACCTCTCAAGATCTGACCTAGCTTCACCTATGCCACACCCGAAGAAACCATGCACGGTGTTTGTCTTCATAAAAGTTTGATACTTCTGCAACTGACCCCCGCAATGAATCTTGCATGTGCATGCACAGTAAATGTGCAAGCTTCACTTGGCCTATGGCCATTTGATCTTCTCTTCTTCTTCTTCTTCCTCTCTGCAGGGTTCCACCTTCTACCTGAAAATATGTCACACCTAGAGTAGAACCAAATTGAAAAGGCAACAAATCCCTTGAGGGCGGGCTACTGAATTTTTGGATCGCTGCAACTACATGGGAATGCCACTCAGTTGGTTCCAAGCTCAGCCAAATTGCAATGATCCTGATGGCTGCAGGTGGGCTTTGGTGATGCTACTTTGAGAGGATCGGTTGAACTCAAACAAACTTGCAAATCGTGGACATGTTGCTGTTGGGTTCAACATCTGTTGGGAGATGCTTGAGCTATGGTTTTAGATGTTTATTCTCAGTACTAAAGAAGCCCATGCTGAAACTCATGAAACATCCCAGGTACCTATTGTTTCTCCACAAACGGCCGACTCATCACGTGGTTAAACAAAGGTCAACATACTTGCACAAAAACGCCGGGCGCATCTGGATGTATTTGGGATCGTTTGGTTTCCGTCTGCAGCCATCCCTCGATTCCAGACCCAATGACATGCTGGTAAAAGCCCTGCTGCGCAGCTGCTTTTCCTCCATGTCTACTTCTGGCTCAGCAGCACGGTCCCCCAATTCAGGCCGGTTCGCCAAGCCCAGATCTCTGTACAAGTAGTGACTCAGTATGACTCAGGAAAAATGCATTTATTTTTGAGGGGTCGAGCTGTGAATGAAAAACATATGACTCATATTTGATTGGGAAGCACCACCTTTTCCTGGTATAACTGGTTGCTCGTGAATGTGGATTTCCCATCAATGCAGCAGAAATTGAGAACACACACACACACTTCTATTTTTTGCTATGTTTGTCATGAGCTTTGATGTTCAAAACCTCTGAATAGCTGAGTTATACTCACAAAAATCAAAGAAGGTTTATGCAACTCTTCAATGATATTCAATGCACCTTCAAATGCAGTTACGCACACATGCTCAATTTAAGACACTTGATTGTTTGTGTGTGCATGCCTTTTGCGCACATCAACGTATATCCGTCTGCCACGTAAATCAATAAAGGTATGATAGCTACAACCCCTGTCAAACAATGATAAGAAAGCGAATGCTCACTGAAATATATACATGATTTATTGATTTGTAATAACCATCACTTGCTCCTCGACAAAAAATGACAATACCCTTGTTAACAGCCAAACAGGACGCAAATGCAATAATTGCATATTGCATGCAATTAGAAGCAACCTGTTTGATGTTTGACTCAGGGCAATCCTCAGTCATAGAGGTCGTCACTTGACATGTCGGTGGGTGATGCTTCCATCACTGTGGGCTCACAGGGCGGAACTGTAAAGCCTTCGTGGTAGTAGCGATTGGTGGGCACCACATTGGGCTGACTGAAACACATGGGGCAAAAGTCGTTGCGCACACCACTGGAACGGCACCATAAGATCAGGTTGTGACGACGTCCGTTGGAGATTGGCGTTGCCTTGTGAAGCCTCGGAAGCAAAGCCAAGCCCCAGCACGGGACCGCAGTATCTTTCTTCCATAGTTCTGGTTCTACTTTACAAGGAGGAAAAATCAGACTTCAACTGTATTTATACAGTATAACCAGTTGATTTCTTAGAATCAACTGGCTTCTCATGAGTCTCGGGAGCAGGAAATTACTTGCAAAGGTCTTGATTTGTAGACAGTGCAATGCTGCAAGTGAAGCACGAGAAGAGTGATGGATATGGGTCTCCTGGCAAAAAAAGTATTTTGGACGCTAAACATTTTTATGGCAAACAACTAGTAGCTAAAATAGCTTCAGTGAGCAACACGAGAGGCCACATGATAGCAGTCCTTCATTTTTCGCAAGCATCCAACAATGACTCACAGATCCATAATAATAACCCCACCAAATATTGTGATGGTAACATCATACTGCATTCTTGAGCCAAACATGAATTCACCATGAACAATTGACAATGGGAATGAATACTTAACCATAACCCTGACAATTTACAATCACCTAAACACTAGCAATCATTGATCATAAATCCTTATTGACTGTTACCCTATCAGCTATCAGTGCACCACTAGCAATCATGTAATCCTATAGTAAACCATATTGAAACCGCTATTAGGTCTCGACTAATCCTTACCCATCCTCATTGTTGACCATCCATCGTTGCTTCCCAGGACTCCACCGTTGCGCAAGGCGTAACGCGTACAGCCCAGCCGCTCCAGTCCTGCGTGGAACACGCCCCAGCCACGTCGCAGCTGGGCCTCCACCTCCTTCCCCGCGTCTTTGTCGGTGGCCAAGCCGTAGTAAACGACCTCAGCTGAGGCAGTTGGCAGCTCTGTTTGGTGCTGTTCAGTATGGCTCAGTGCTGGAAATAGTATGGCCATAGCATGGTTATAATATTGGTGATTCATCGATGGTTCAGCTGTTGATCATTGTTATATAATATGCGTTCCAGCTTTACTTCATCTATGATCAGTATGGTAGACCATTGGCCATGGTAAAAAAATTGGATTGACCATGGATTGTTGCTTTCCAGAATGGTTCGGTATATTTCATGTCTATCCTTCATCTGAATGCATGCTTAATCAACCTGTACGTTCAGTAATTTCTTGGCAATGCTTGATAGTGGTACTCCTCGGCAGTGGTTGTTGATCATGGTAAAGAATAGTCGGGTCTGCTTGGAGAATCTGCCCTTAAGTTCATACAGCTCGAGAATGCCTTGTGTTTTTGAGGGGACCAGTGTGTCAACGTTGGGGAGAAGATGTTATTGGCCATAGCTTGAAGATCTTGAAGATTAATTTCACCCAAGCTGGCAGCAGCAATGCTGACATCTTAAGTCCAAAGCTTGCAGGAGGGGAACAAAAAATACACCAATCCAAATGAAAACATAATGCAACATAAAGCAGTCTGTCAACTCATGAGGATGCTGAAGGAGCAAACATGCAAATTTCATGAAACTTATTGACCGTGCCAGACTGAGAATCTGCTTGTCAGCATATATCATCGACAATTGCAAATGAAACACAAAAAAAAAAACAAACTGATGACCCAGGCACATTTCCACCGCCCCAGGTGCCACCAATGTTGATGTTCAAGGTGACCTCTGCGTTGTCATAGTGCAGCGCCAAGTCTTTGTCTCCATTGGCCGTGGAATCATAGAGCACTGTGAAGGCTCGATATGAGTCCAGCTTCTCACAGAAGGCAGGCAACAAGCGATTCGCCACGACATTGACATAGTCAAAGACCAGGGGATCCAGCAGGCGCTCACCTGACATCGATAAGGCTTCAAAAACAGGACACCCAAGTGAAAGAAACATCCGGCATTCGTTTACTGTATATTCCATGATTCAAGTGGTAACATTTAGTCACTTTGTGCTCATGCAGGCCCACTGCTAAACATGGTCAACCAGTGGCAATACGTGCTTTGTGTTGACACGAAAAAGCAGAGTTGTCAATATTCATTTGCCGTTCCAAGATTCAAGCTTAAACCAGATTCAATTGCAAGGCTCAAGACCAACATTGCTGACCCAGTAGAGTTGCAAGCCGCATGAAGACTGACAAAAACAATCAGCAATCTTAACAATATAGAGGTGTGGGCTAAGCTACCAGCTACCCCAACAAATGAAGGTCCAAAACCTCACAGTCCATATCCTTCAAAGCACCTTCTCTTAGTAATCCAATTGCCAATAACGTTATCTGACGTTATCTGACCAGCTTTCCAACACCAAAGTTTCAAAACACTACAGCACTGACTAGTACTCTCTCTCCAAGCAATTAGTTGTGTTCCATGTTTGGCCAACTGGTGGCTTCTCAAAATAGGGGACCCAAAAAATGGCCGTATATTGTTATAAATGATTCCTAAACTGGCTGCTTCGGGGGACCCCTATTTGAAGAAACGCCCATATCCACTAATGTTATGGGTGATTTTCGCCTGTTATCACCTATTCTCAACTATTCACCAGCTTACCAGTAAGAGTGCTATGGATCACCTGCTTATTCACCAGCTGTTCCCATTCTCAATGCTCAGCTCATCAAACGTAGCAGCTCAGCTTTCACTTCATGCACTGGTCCAAGCCGCAAAACCCCAACTCCGAGAGGATAATTCCAAAGCGGTTCATGGTGTTCGGTGCTGTCCGTGGCAAGCCTTTGCGACGACCGGACAAACCGCAGCTGTGACCATCCTAGACTCCTTGGCTAAGCTAACATCAGATAGTATCGTGAACTCATTTTTACATTAGCGCTATGCACGAGGTTTTGGTAATCTCCGGCATTGTGGGCATGGAGGGAACACTGTGGTGACCCTCCGTTGCAGACATTCGAATGAGGAAAGGATTTGGATCGGTGTCGCGAACCTATTTACCGCATACATACATACATACATATACGCATCAAAAACATCCGAAAACACATTTGAAATCAATCGATTCTCTATGCCGAGCTGCCAGAATCCAGAAAATTGCAAAGTTCTGCTTCCAACTGATCACAGAAAGTCTCCGTGAAGACGGGAAAGGTCCAAATGTGACGTGAAACTTCCACCAAGAGATTCTTGGCTATCAGTCCTGCAGCCCAAAATGGTGACTGTCTGAGAGAAATGATCAGCCTTTAGGCATCCAAAATGGAGCGACTTGATTTTGCGCGGTGATTCTTGATGGAGTTTCAGCACTTCTTACCTGTAAACACCCATGTCAAAACGTGGCTCACGACTCAAGAGCCCGAAAATTTGGCGCATGCTAATGCCCAAAAAAAAACATATTCAATGATGCATACTGTCCCACCCTAAATCTTGAAATCTGAAGAAGGTCACACGTTCCGTGTAGGGGCCTCGGGTACGCCTTCCAAGCCCGCGCCTGGAATGATGTCGGCGCCCGGCTTCTGAAGCTCGGCCACCAGTTCTCGGAAACCATCCTGGAGATAAGGCAGCTCCAAGTTGTAGACCTCTGGGTGTTGAGCTTGGTACTCCTTCCTCAGCAGCAAGGGGCGATTGTTCTAACAAGAACCTATCAAACACACACACACACACACACAAACACACTCAAAATGATGCACAATCACGCACACATATTCCACATGTTTGCTAAATGCTAAATAAACGAGGAAGTGTACATGAAGAAGTGCCGAGAAGTGCTGATAAGTGTTCAAGGATCTTGGAGGATTGGCTCTGTGTGATCGATTTCAATACCAGTGAAACGGGCAGCTTAAAGTTAGAAAACCACACTCTGATGCGCATCTATACTGCCAACTGCTGCTGCTGGTTGGCATCATTCATTCCTCCCTTGCATCCCATACTGCAAGCTAATCATGCTCGCAGCTACCATCCCATCATCAATCTAAAGTATCTAAAGCATAATGAGCCAGAAATAACAATCCTACACTTTTAGCTCTGCAACGGACAATCCACCAAGGTTCTTGCGTCTTAGAATTTCCGTATTGCCTCACATCATCCAGCCAGTATAGCTGTTGTATCCGTACCATTGGTGGTGATGTCCTGTTTTACCGCCGTTGTCTGTTCATTGTTCATCATGTTCCTTCAATGCTTTTTGAAGCATTCCCATTCCCCCTTGAGAAAAACATCACCCAACATCAACCAGCATCAACTCAATCAATCCAAATCCCTAAACTCATCTTGTTCAGAAACTCCTCAGCCACTG
>VSDK01015182.1:236203-254308 GCA_009767595.1 Symbiodinium kawagutii
GGGGCGCTTGGAGCCGCTCCAGGCGCTGCCGCCGCAGCTCCGTCAGGACCTCCTCGGCGTCGAAGCCTTCGAGCTCCGAGCGGTGCTCCTCAGATCGAGGGGTGACCAACCACTGAGTCATCCAAAGTAAAGCTATGGTTAATGGTTAGTTAATAATATTTATAGTAATAGATGTTAATGGTTATAATTAGTAATCAATTATAGCTATTAGCTGTGAGTCAATGATGATTAATTAACAGCAAGGATCAGCAAGGTGTTTATATAGTGAGTCACCTGGTACTAAGGTAATCGATATAGTTAATGAATGTGAATATGTATATATATATATATATATATCTAAGGTGTATAGCAATTTTTACCTTCAAAGTTAGTCATCCAGGGTAATCAATGTGAATATAATTGATTAGGATATGATGGTTACCCTGCGTAATACACTGTGTTGGATACCCTGCAATATATGATGAAAACGCATGAAAACGGAAGAACAACAGAACTCCACTGAGATCCAGTGGCAATCAACGTTAGAAGCAGGTTGATCATGATAAATCAGTGTAGCTGAAGCCATTCCCAAACGAGAGAATGCAGTGGATACAACCACCAAAAGAATGACCAGCATACCATAGCTTTCATTCATGGGGTGGAACTCTTCAAGGCGAAAATCCTAAGGATATCAAGGATGGTTCACTACATGAAACAATTTTAGCATATTTTAGCAAATATTATGCCTGAATAGCAGTATACAACCTTGCTGGCTGATCTCCCGAGTGCCAACAAGGCCAACCACTGCTTTTTCGAAAAGGACCCAGCCTCCAGGAAAGCAGCATCGTCCCCAGTGTAGGTGAAATGTTTGCCCACACTTCTGACGAAGTAATTCTGAGTGGTGCGGCATTGGCACATCCAATAGTCATTTGCACGGCCCATTTTGCCCTGCTTGGAACCCATAGCACACCGGAAAGTTGTGCAGGGATGAAGGGATGCGTTGTTGTGCCACTTTGCTGGTGGAATCACTGGCGATGCTTGCTCTCCCTCTGTGCCATGATGGTTTGAGCGAGATGATCACAGGATGAACCAAGTTGATTTCATGGTGGTTGCCGATGGTTTTCTAACATTGTCGTGAACCATGGTCCCCACTGCCCGGTCATGCCATAGTTCTATCTGACCAAAACCAGCATTAACAGCACACAAAATCATAATCAAGTCGTATCAAGTTGTCCTATTTTCACTCTTCACCTTTTCGGCCCTTTGTCTGCCATTTGAACTGCCCGGTCACTACCCCGAGCCGAAGCGCAGCAGGAAGACACGCAGCCAATTTGGGTCGTCCACAAAGGCTTTTCCCGTTCGCCAGCTGCAGAAGGAATATGGCCTTTGTGCACTTAGTGAACCATCTTAGCCATTGCCATAGTGAACTGTCTTCCACTTCGGGCATGGTTATGCCCGTCCATGGCTTGCAAATATTTGCAAATCACATGACCTCGGTTTCGATCTTTTTCCCCATCCAGGCGCACTCGCCGGTTGAGCGCCCGGGGGGCGCCGTGGACGGTGGGTGAAAACTGGTACCACCACGCTACCACGAAAGAAGCGCTGCAGCTCTCAACTGAAAATGGCTGTGGAGCCAAGTCTTTTCGGATCTTTTCGGCATGTTCCAGGTTCCGCCCCAAACCAAATGGCATGACCTCTACATCCTCTATATGACTCTTGTTGTAGATATTGGTTTCAGAGACCATCAATCTTCAGTGCGAGCCACACCTGAACAAAGCATAGAACAATGAACCCTAGCGGCACCAAAATTCTCCAGAATTTAATGATCCAAAAGCCACTCTACAATGGCTCTCGAGCAGTCCTTTGGCTTTGCAAGGCTGGTGGCAAAAGCTACTGCCATCACTATCTCGAGCTGTCGCTCTGACTTGCCTGGAGGGCCCAAAGCGGGACGAAAGCTAGGCATGGTGACCAAAGACCATGTTGTCTCAACACCCTTTGAAGCCATCGCAGTGTCTTGTTCTGATTCAACTGTGAGATTGCTTGGTCAGCTCCAGTTGTAAGACGGTCTGGTAAGAATGGTTTGGACAGAGACGGACTTGGAAGGAAAGGGCCCCTGTCTTGACACCAAAATCCTTGCACAGTTGAACTCAGAGCCGTCATGAGTTTTCCCATTTGTCCAAGCTAATGTGGTCATCTTGCATTTTCGAACAAACTCAACTCAGAAAAACTACGACCAACAAAAACATGCAAAGAGCCTGGGTTCACTCATGTGCTCCCTCCATCTGAAGGTGGATATTGGCCATTCCCAAGAGATCCCCAGTCAAGTGCTCTGGTTTTGACGACTTGCATCGTGCATGTTGTGAGACTCTGGATCCCATACCTTCGCCCAGGTCTTCATCTGCCGAGAGGCTACAACAAAAGGATCTTCGCCTTTGCCGTGGCCGTGCTCTGCAATAAGTGGTTGTTTAGTTGGTTTATAAAATGATTATTGAAATCGTCAGCTGGCTAGTCTCAAAAATGGACAAAAATGGCTATAGTTTCATCAGAAATTATAATCTGTGAAAGGAGGCTGGCTTAACCTCTCGTCTAAATAGTGATCATGTCATAGCGCTTGCCGTTCACAAAAATCATGGTCAAAGCTCCACTGGCCGTATTACCCTCTGCATCCACTGATCTGGCAATGAAATATCCAGCATTTGTAGCTGCTTTGCCAGGAGTTTCCCTGAAAAAAATGTGATTTCCATTGCCAGCTGACTGCTCTGCTGGCAAGCAACGTGACGAGGCCAAGGTGGAGGATTCTTCCTCGCCCATCATGTCTTGACCTCTCCTGGCAGGGGCTTTCAGCAAAAGGTGCTTCTGGTAAGGAAAAAATGGCATCTAATGATGATTAACCTTGATGGCTAGCCATGGTTAATAGATAGTTAATGATGGTGCACCAGTTGAGATTCATCCCAGCTACGGCAAAATTGTCTTGCATCCGGTTTTTGGTGGCTCAGCAGTGTTCAACTTAAAGCCACCGTAAGCCACCTGCAACTTTTCTTTTGCAGCTGGTAGTCTTGTCGCAAGTTCACCCTCCACCATCCACCACCCATGCTGCACATGGATCAGAGATGATCAAAGTTAGTGCCACTAACATGTGCTACACAATAAATTCTTGCAATTGTTGTCACTCAACTGCCGACACTTCAGCCAGGCTTCTGGCAGCCTTTGCAAGTCAGCCGTTTCTCAGTTTCTAAACTCCCCTCAAACCCTTGGTGGCTAAAAGCAGCGTGCCTGTCTTCGATACAGCAAACTGTGACGATGATGCCCAGCAAAGCACAAACGGCACAGCAAATGAAAACGAAGCTGGTGCCAGCTGCCTCACGTGACAGTGTCTTATCTTCAATGATGCGCAGGCATGGTTCATATTACATGCTCATACTAATACTTTACAGTCGCAGGCAATTTGATATGCCTGGACCACATTCAAATTCTATCCCTGGCTCGTGCCATCGGATGTGAATTGAACTAGGTGTTTCATACGGGCTCATGATGCTTAACAATTGCGGCCTTGATAACGGTCACCCCGTGTAGGGCTAATATGGAAAAAGGACACTCCAACACCACCATAGGCATGATCATTCTTTCAGCGATTGCAAGGGTCTAGCCAGCTAGCCTCGATTCTGGTACGGTCATACTTGCACAAAAACCCAAGCACCCGCGTGATATATGACTGGCACAAGTCCGGTGCAAACTGAAGTTGAGCTAAGTCCAATGTTCCCCAAGGCAACTCAAGTACGAGGCTGTATCGACTTTCCCTTGCCCCGCTTTTTGGTTGTCAGGCGTACACCATTTACATATATGTTCATTTGCTGCGAGCATATGTGAACTGCTTTTGCTGTTACAGACGTGCGAAAAACATGATTACACTGGTATGCACGCGTAAAGGAAATGCACAGAATACATGTTTTCAATTGTACTCCATAGATCTCCATAGCATGAATCCGCCAAAATCCCTGGGTTGATTGGAGGCCGCACTGGACACACATGTAAGCTTCCGTAGCGGGAAAAAAAAAACTTCTTTGCTGTGTGGAGCCATGAGTCCCCATGAATCCAAATAAATCTTGGCTCCAGCCCTAGCTTCGGACGACATGAGGCGACTATGTTTCGTCACATTTATGGCTACACCTAATCCTATTGATATGCATGCGCAACCATGGCATATCATGGCCAAAAATCCTGCTTTTCAGAGCCTTTGGAACCACATTATCCCACGTTGATAGGAACTTGAGCAGGTTGATGAACACTTCACAAACCGATTCAGGGTCACAGCGTTCCAAACATTCCAAGTGGCCACAATGAGCGGCTTGAACATGGACGAGCCCACCACGGCCCCGAACTTCCCACAAGCCGCACAAAAGCCGTTCAAGGATGATCGAACTTCGCGAGGGAAGGATTCGGATGGCAGAATGAAGGTGGTACTGTTTGGCCCAAAATTGCTGAAGAAATACCTGCTAGGCAGCAATCGCAGTGAAAAGTTGTGCAACTTTAGGCATGCACCGGCAAGGATCAACGGGTGAATTGCTTCTCCTTTTTTCAGCAACTTCTGACGATGGTGAACCCATCGTTGCCTAATTGCAGTATCTGATAACTGCCAACCATTGGCAACACTATATAACCATGAATATGCACTAAACTACGATTGACCACTATCCGTTTCAGACCCGTTCCGAAAGTTGAAGTCTAATAAAGTCGAAGACGAATCCAACTGCTGGAAAATATGCAAAACTTCCATCCACAAAAATCATTGATGCTTCCAAACAAGAAGTAGGGGCAAGTCAGTTGGTATCTGCAAGCAGGCCGAGATGCGTCAAGCCATACACGAACAGCAAAGTTGCTGGCAAGTCTTCCATGTCATCCAAGAAAGCTGCCAAAACTGCATAAAGCCTTGGATGGGCAAACAAACACAAGTATGGCATCCAAATCCAAATCCAAAACCAAGGTAAACTTGGCAGGACGTCACATTTTTTAGTGTGAAGAGTAGAGCCGCGCCGAGCCGGGCCAACAAAAGTAACAAATCATCGTATTTGAAGTGCTCATGACTATCAATTTGACAGGAGATTCTTCACGTTGGATCACGTTGGTACCTTGCATGTGGGGTGTGCGTTGAAGCTTCGAGGATAGGCACCGCCAGCTACAGATCTGTCAGGTGCCAGGCGGCAGTGCCATCATGGCAAAGCCTTGGATCTGGATGTTCTTCCTGCCCAGTCGGTCCATGAAGCATACGGAGACGTAGTATCCTGGTGACCCAAACAGGGAGGGGTTGAGGGCTTGATGCCAACCCTGGATGAAGCTGCTAAACCCCTATAGTTGATTCATAGCCGGTATACACCCAATGGTTTATTAATCGAGGGCTAGCATGAAACAACGTGAGCTGCGACCATCTTGAAAGATGAAACTCGTTTTTGGTGGTGGATGCTGAGCCAGAGCATCGACGCGCAGCCATACAAAGGTCAACCAACCGGTGACAACATGGTTTCACCTCGCCTTGCCTGGAAGGCCCAACAGCGCTAGAATCGCCAGCTGCCAACATAGGTTGTGCTGGATGCTGTTCCCGATCACCGGCGTGACCGTTTTGCTGTCCACATGGAAAACATCTTGCAAAATGGCAGGTGAAAACCTGTGGGACAAGCACAGAGGGCGCGTGCAAATTCGATCACCGACCAAGTCAGGGTCAATTTGAGATAGGTTCGAACATGTTCGAACAAAAAGACTAGCAAACACAAACAAGCAATCAAGCAGAGGACGGAAAAAAACAAGGAGAATGCAGTCATTTGTTTGCACCTTCCGACGCATGTTCACCCTTTCAATGCCAAGCACCTCTGGACTTACTCGCGAAAAAAAGACATCAACTGCTCAGCTGAGGCACAAGGAGTTGCCATAAAAGGTGATGTCAAATAAAAACCAGCCACCCGCGCAACCAACGATACTTCTCCAGTAGGCTCGGTTGCTAAGTGCCTGACCAAAGCCCGAGATGATGTCTTCATCCGTGTGATTTGCGGTGACAGTACACACTTGGGTATGCATATGACGTGGAATTCTGGTGCTACTTTTGCTTGCTGCAAGCTAGCAAACATTCCAATCCAATAGTCTTGAGATGTCTGGAGAGAAGCGATGCTGAAATTCGATCACGACAGCAGTCAGCCATGACAACTGATGAGCTACCTTATCCCATCATAAGATTGGTTAACAATGGTGAACGCTTAACATATAGCTGATCTTAGTCACACTGTCATCATGATCACTCTCAGTCATGTGCCGCAGCATGCAAATGCATGCGCCCACTGATATTCTATTCATAAAAACATGTTAGCATCTTTTGGTGATTTGAACAGCTTATGCATGCTTATGCCATAAGAGCGGCTGAAGGCCTCAACTTTAAAAGCTTGAGCCACTTGAGGTGGCTTGGTGAAGGGCGGATTGAGCTATACAACACCCTCCTGGTGCATTGCGTCGGACCAAAACATCCGAAGAGGAGGCCAATTCTTTGGCAAATGACCGCGGATACCCATGGTTCATCACTGCTCTTGAATCTTGACCACCCAAGGTGAGTTGCTTCCTCAAGGGTTCCCAATCAGAACGCAACTCGTTTTGGAGCTTGCAACCAGCGGAGTGGGGGTATCTATAAACATTGAGTATCCTCTAAGCATCGAAGAATGATCAGGGAAACACAATTGTCTGAGGTACTGCCAATCGTGGATAAATGATGCTGAGATGTGCTTCTGGTCCAGAGATATTGATGGTGCTTAGTTTTTAGCTCCTGCGAATCACAATGAGCCATGTCAGAGACGTAGTAGCACAAGCGTTGAAGTGAGACAAATGTAGGGATGTTGATCAACCATGATGGTTCTTCATGGTTCTTTCTTTCTATGCTTGCGCAATGCGCATCCGACTACGAGTGCTCCAGCGCTATTCCTTGTGCGTTGTTACGATCCCTCAACTCGCCACTGGAAAGCTTTCGGGGGAATCAGCAACTGTTGATTCAATAGTCATGTTTTCTCAACACCAATTATTGATCAGAGTACCCAAATAACTGGTGATCAACAGCCACAATAATTGGAAGATACCTCGATCATTCAATATCATTCAAAAGTCAGTTGTGCAAATAGGTGATGGTCTGCAACATGATGTTTCTCAACATTTCTTACTACTCCACCCTGAGGTACCACCAGGATCAGCGGCCTGGATCATGCTGGGTGCAGCACTGAGATCTGGTCGAGCTTCAGGGCTGCTTTGGCCCCGCTGCAAGGGCATGAGCAGGATGCCTCACCGCATGGTCACGGGTCAATAGTAATCAACCAACATCAACCAACGCATGGGGATAACCAGCAACAATCATAGGGAAAACAACGGTTAATGATGCCTCTGATGCCTGTCCGAATGACACTGCATTACACTGATCCACTCGTCCTGTGACTGATTGGTCGACCTTGCAACTGATGGGTCGGGCTGCCTGCAGTTCCTTTAGAAGGATGACAATGATAACAGTTGGCTGCTATCGTCCAAAAAATCCGAGAAACTTTGAGAGCGTGGATCGTTCATGGCAGATCCATGCAGGACAATAACCGGCCTTCACCGATATTGGCCGTTCATCAGCAGGACTAATTACAACCATTACCAGCCATTGATTATTCACCTTTGACTTTAGCTGCCGGCGAACCTCAAACATGGATCGTCATGATGGTGAACTCTGGCTGTTCACCAGAATGATTCACACTTCATCACTGGGTTGGTTCATGGGAAAGTCTACGTCGGCAAGCCTTCTATGAACCACCAATGATCGGCCCCAGGAGATTTCTCCACCAACCAGTGCTAAAATCATCCTTGAACATATTTAAATCAGCCATTTACCATCAGTTCACCAGTTATGAACCAATCATTGCCATGGGTTTCCCCTAGGTTTCCGTAAGTTTTTCTAGGTTTCGTCCAGGTTTCCCTAGCTTTCCCGCAGGCTTCCCAGCTGTTCACCCGCGACCTCCTACCCCACCTGGTAAGGCCCCAAGGCCCAGGATCAGGCGCCAAGAGAGGCCCTGGACGTCCAGCAGGGTCTTGGCCTCGCCGTCCACGCCATCGCCTCAGCACTGCTGGTGCTTGGGCAACTGGTGACGCTTGGTGACGCTTGGTGACGCTCAGTGGTTAGAAATGACGACAACCCAACGATGATCATAGGACCATCCATAGGAACTATATAGGTATGATAGATGCTAGGAACTGTAGTCATCGTGGACTAGTTGGTTTTAGGTGAGTATAATTGGTCTTTTTTCTAGCTACGATTATAATTGGTCGTAATTAGTTGGGACTGGTTGATTTTAGGTGATTATAGTCCTGACTGGTCACTGCTTGTCAGGATTAAATGATCATAGTGACAAAAAATAACATCATTGGTGATCAGTCAAACAGTTGATTAACCACAGTCTTAATGATTGTGATTATGATGATCATTAGTGGCATTTTTGACTCTTGTATCTCTCCATTGGCAGGTCTTAATCATGATTACCATGATCAGTCCTGATAATTCTCTCTCAGTCTTTCGTATTTTTGGTAATTGTCGTTCATCATTACCAACCGCGGCGGATGTTCATGGTGGAGGGGATCAATGTGCATATGGAGCTTCAGCCCCAAATTTCCCACCCACATGATTGTGCGGGTTAATCCGCAATGGATGCTGAAGAGCTGGGGATCAACAATGGTTGCTTTACAACGGCTTTGGGTTGTTGTTAAACACATTTTGGTTGATCCAATTATTGCTAAGCCACGCTCCTTTCGTACTAGGCCAACTGTTCAACCATCGGCATGTCAGCGTCTTAGACGACTCGAACTACTCCCCATCACAACCAGATTTATCCCAGCGATGGAGCCAGGGCCTTAGTTATTGGATGACAGGCGCCAGGTGCCATGGAATTACATCCAAGTCCAAGTCCAGTATGATTTCTCCATGGATACCGTGATTTCTCTGTTAAGCAACCACTTTCATGGTGATTGTTAAGCCTTGGTTGCTCAACCAGGCTTGGTTGCTTAACCAGGCTTCGTCTCTGGGATTTTCTGCGGATGTTGGCCAAGGATGAGGCTCAACCCTTGGTTCCTTGACCAGGAGCCCCGCGTCTTCAGCAACGCGCCACCGGGCCAAGCCGCCGAAAGTGTACAAACAAACCATGGCAACCTCACCGGTGTAGCAGCTATGCCGACTAGTCAGCGATGATGGTGAGTGATGCCTGCCTATATACAATATACAGTGTATATATGCATATTGTATGATGCTTGCTAATGACTAGTCATGATGATTGACTACAGCTAAATGATGGCAATGGTGACCAATGATCATCAAAAATAATTAAGGGTTAATGATGATCGAAAGGTCGCAATGATACACATCGATCAGTAATTGTGATGGACCATAGTCCATGAAAATGATCAACATATGATCAACACCAACTGTTGTGGCGTTCGGTTCCAATAGCTGCCTAAAATGATCTATTACCGGGGTATCCACCGGTTTGCCCTCTACAGTTGTCGGCTCAAGTAGCCAATGCCCGAACATGATTCCAAGCATCCTGTCAACAGAAGATCTCTGGGCATCAAAGAACAAACAATTGCTCCCTGGGAGACGTATAGGAAGCTTTCTTCGATGGGTTCCTATCTGAATCCTACCATGCCACTTCCTCCCGGTACCTCCTTCCCTTGGCCATTGTTTGCTTTCCTTTGCGTTCGAATATTTGAGGCAACCAGAAACAATGACCGCCCCAAAGGTGAGCCAAGGTAACAATTGATCTCACATTTGAGGACTGCAAACGCACGAGCTCAACATGTAAATGAGTCAAACCCAATTGTTGATTCCCACGACCCCACAGGTATGCAACCCAAGCACTAAGGGCACCAATAGCTGTCCCACTCCTTGCATTGAGAAAACCAATGCCACAGATTTTCCACGGTTCCTTGGCAGTCGGATGGCCGGCACGACCAAAATAATCATAGTACATTATAGGGGCCATTTTGCAACAATGACCAATAGTAGGGGATAATACTGATCAACATCCCCAGTTTTGCCAAAATGACTTTGCCGATTTGCCCTCAAAATATGGGCTGTCCACATGTTTTCCATTTACATCTCCCACGACTCTTGTGGGACTAAGAACGGCGGTTCGCAGATTACATTGAGAGGCGGCCGCATGTGGGTTCTGATCTTGGCTGATCGCTTCGAAGAAGGAAGGAATCCACAAAACGACTTGCCCATGCTCCAAACACAAGCTTACAGGCCAGAGCAAACGTGCCAACAGAAGTGAAATAACCTCCATCCACTGAGAGAGAGGTAAGAAGAAAAACGATTGATCCGTGACATCCGAAGGCACAGCCGGCTGAGATGATCCATTTTTTGGGCAACATGGAGCAACTCCCAATGCCTCCAGGGCACCGACTGCTTGATCCCTCTGCTGCAACAGTGGCGGCCAAAGGGTACACGCCACCAACGCCAACACCCAGGATGAAGCGGGCAATACTCAGGAAAATAAAAACCTGAAGCGCACTCCCAGTTGCTGTTGCCCCAATGGAAGGCATTCGGCGCTGCAACTTGGATCACTGGCATTCACTGGCAGTTGGTGAGTTGCCATGGTTTTCGCCTTGTTCAAAAACTGATGTTGGACGACTTGACCAACAATGGCAATCCTGCTTCCAATGACCATTCTTCTCCCAACGGCAACCCGCCCACCTCCACCAGCTGACCCTATCCCCAGCTGGTTGCACCGCCCAGCTGCCGTCGTGGGATCCCGTGGGTTCAGTGGAACAGCAAAGGCAGAGACCAGCGCTCCAGCTATGGACATCACCATGGTCAGGTACAACCTGAGGCTGGACACATGGCACAGCCAATCAGTGCGGCCCACCAAACGACACAATGTAGCTATCTTTTAGAGTGAGGTTCGCATGAACAGTCATGACCACAGAGTTCTTTGGTGAACTTGTTGGGATGGTCCATTGACACCCTTGTTTGCAGTTGGTTTTGATACATCTGACGGCCCCAATTGGGGTGCATCCCGCGCGCCTGTATCATGTCAAAATGGGCAGAAGGACAGTACTAGACATCCGGTTTGAGCCAGGGTGCCTGTCTTCCAATTTTGATTCGCTGTTAATATCACTGAATGCCATTGTTTTTCGATGTGGTTGTTCCTGATTGAGTTTTTGTTGGTGTTGATATTGTTCGTGCTACTGTTGTGGTTTTGGTTGTGGTTGTTGCTGCTGCTGTTGCTGTTGCTGCTGCTGGTGTTGTTGTTGTTGTTGTTGTTGTTGTTGTTGTCGTTGTTCTCGTTTGTCGCAACTCAAAATGTGTTGACACGTTATGTCCGTTATGTCTCCACCAGTGCCCAACAGTACGCCCGGTCATCATGAAATATCCCCACAACTCACGCACGCAAAAAAAAAAAAACAATTGTTTTGTTCTGTTCCCCATGACTTGTTGAACATGGAACGGTATGTTGAGTACATCCTGCCCACTGCCACTATTATACTATTGATCATCACTAAAAGCAATCAACCAACCATGGTTAATTTTCATGGGCCATCGTCCATTGCATCAGCACTCAATCACCGCAAAATAACCATGGAATGGCTATTAACATCGATTGACTAACCATCAGTAAGCCTAAGAGGCTAACCGCCCTTGTGACCATTCAAAGTAGGTGATCTAGTATTGGTTCATGACCCTATTGGCTAGCCAAATGGTTACCAGTAGGTTATCATCCACTGGTTAATCATCCACTATTGGTAACCAAAGTTAACTTCCCTATTGACTAGCCAATTTTTTTTCCATCGCCAAATGGTTACTCAAATTGTCCATAACTATTGGCGTATCATCCACTATTGGCTGACCAGTTAAGAGGGTCAACCAGTGGAGCTCCACTGCTCCCAGTTCTGGCGCGAGGAGCGCAGGACCTCGTCCAAGCCAGTCACCCACATATCCTGAGGACACGGCCGGGCCTGCCATGAGAATGGCAACGATCCGTGGCTGAACATGTGTGAAGTTGAAGGGATCAATGATGGTGGATACTGGCTAATGGTGGTTAATAACATTACATGATGGTTGGTAATGGTAAATAGTTTTTAAAAAGGATGATAATAATGATTCATGATGGTTAATGATGGCTAATTCTGGTTGATACTGACAGTCATGATTAATAATTACTGGTTCATGTATGGTTGATTGATGGTTAATTATTGTTCAATGGTTCGTAATAGCCACAATGATGTTTGATAACAATTCCCACTGATCCCTCCCCACTCATGGTGGCTGATGATTTATCAACGATAGCCTCTTAGAGCTGAAATTGCGTGAGAGAAAGAGAAGCGAGAGGGATCCCGAACTTCATCGAGGCAAAGTAGTTCAATATCACCCGATGAAGCATGTAAGCAACATTTAACCAACAATTAACCATAAGTAACCAGCAATGAATCATAAGTGACCAGCATTTAACTTAACCAATGAGCCATAAGTAACAAGCAATCAACCAGCCATGAACCATAATCAACCATAATCACAAGCAATCAACCACTGGTTCAACCCGAAATTTCTCATCACCACTATGACACTTGTTACATTTTGACCCAGCAATCAACCACTGATTCAACGCACATTCCAATGGGCCCAGTGTCCAAAGGTCAACTGCCCAAAGATCGCTCCAGCCAAACAGGCCGTGCTGGCGGTGGCCACCGAAGCGCTGCAGTGGTCCTTGAACGCTTGGGTACCACGGGTTGCCAACCGCTGGTGAGTTCATGTAACCGTGGTGGCTACTTAGCCTTACTTAGCTATATCATAGTTCATGCACGTTATATTACTATATGGTAGCTACTGGTTAGTTGATGCAATTGATGGTTATGGTAAGCTAGGTACCACTAACTGGCTAGTTAGTTCGTAGCTGGTGACTGTACCTAGTTAGTGTTATTGACTATGGTACTAGTGGTTAGTTGCTACAAGCTTCTCGAACATAGTTACCAAATAGGTTTCTAGGGGTGAGCTAGTGGCTATAGAAATTGTGGTTAATAGGCTTATAAAACTGCGGTTAGTTAGTGTTGGATAACCTGTTAACCATTCTTGACAATAGCTGCTCACTTGCCAGCACTAGTTGTGAATGATAAATAAGGTTCAGAATGGTATATGATGGCAAACCATCAAGCATTCGATCATCGTTAGCCATAGCAAGGATTATAGCTGCTATCAATCACAAAAGCAGTATTCGATCACTGATAACTGATGATCATCATTGATTAGTTATCAGCTATCATTGATCATATACTTACTCGTTTAACAGTTAACAGTACTAGCTGTTATCAATCACGAATGATTAATTGTTAAACATTCTTGAACAATTTCGACCATCATCAATCATCAGCCTTCGTTCGTGATCCAGTAGCCACACAGCTAGCAGTCGTACGTGATGGCTGATGGTGATCAATTAATGGTTGTCAACAATGGTTGAGATTGGTTTGCACTGACCACCAATAGCCACTACACTGACCGCCAGTAGGGTTTGCATTCCCATGAAGTACTGGTTGACAAAGCCAAGTATCGTCAAATATCTCAAATTTATCTGAATGTATGTAATGATTGATAGGGGCTCATTAAACTCCATACCAGCCAAGGGCAATTGCGGCCCCACAACAACCAACCACACTGGCAGTTTGCATTTTCGAGAGAAATACTGACCATTTCGCATCCAAACCTAACCGGTTTCCATTTCTGGGATGTTTTCGGCTCAAATTCCTCTTGGCATGAGTTCTCCAGTCTCTGATCCAAGCATGGTCCACTGCACGGTGTTTCCTAACCAAACCTGCTGCCATGGCCAAAACGGGCTTCAAATGTTCGACCTGCGCCTGCTTGGCTTCAAACAATGTGTGTTATGTGCGGTGACATCGACGGCCAGCTGAGGCGGAAGCTCCGCCGCAAAACTGGTTCTCCATAATTTCCTCAGCCACAAGTGACTCAAAGGAAGCTAAACAGATTGACAAGAACGAAGCTTCGTAATTTGTAAACATTTCTGAGCTACGGCCAACGGCAATTTGTACATGAAATTGAGAGAACGCGAAGACACAACATATAATGATCAGGTTAGAATTTTTAGTCACACAGGACAGTGACAGCGCTTTGTCGCTGCGTCGCGCATACCATGCAGCAATGACAACGTTGGAGTGTCCTTGGGATTCTTGGCCCAACCAAGGGTAAGCAAGGTCACAGCATGTCACAGCTATGCCCGGAACACTTGCCACAGAGCCACGTTGGTGATGTTGACATTCACCAAATTGTATGCCGTCGACAGATTGCTGACAGCCGCGATGATGGTTGCCCGCATCTGGAGACAAACAGCTTTCAACTCAGATGGAGCCACTCACAATGGTCGATGAGCCCTCATTGCTTACAGGATCACTATCGGCTGTGCTTTTTTGGCCTCGCCTCTATCGTCAGCTCCTACTACCTCTAGCCCCAGCAAACTTTGATCTCACCACTTGGATCATTTTGGAGTACAGAAATGTGCAAACAACACAAACATTTGGATGCGGGGACAATATATCCAGGCACAATATATATTCAGGAAAATCAAAGCCAGAAAGCCCTAAATGCAGGTGAATCATATTTAGGGAACTAATTCATATTAATTCATCAAGTTTCATGTTTGGTGAGCACCACTCCCCGGGACCATGGCCTGCTTGCTCTCATCGCCCACGCTGTCATCCGACCGTGACGTGCGGATTTCCGCCGACATGGCTACGCGATGCTGCGCGTCGCCGGGTCCCTGTGATCGGGATGGCTGCAGCGACAGGGTGCTGCTGAGAGAAACCCTGAATCCAAGCGTGGCTAGGCATGGTCATGACCATTGTGCCACACCCTTGTGGGTATCAACCTTGGATACCATAAGGTCTATATACTGCGATGCCTACCCATGAACGGAAGTATGGTTGCTTGCGCCTAGACTGTCACAATACCCTGGTTGGAGGGTGCATCCTGTCCAAATCTTGGGGTGCATTAATCGCCCAAGTAGCTGGAAAGAAACCAGATTGCCCAAACTTGGACTCAAACATTTACCAAACTTTGGTCACCGCCTTTTTCAGGCTTTTTATGGCAACCTATCATAGGAGGTGTATACTAAATTTCCAGTAGACCATGCAGGGAACGCCAAAGTGCATCCACTTACAGGACCCTTTAATAAAGCTATACTGTACTGTGAAAACTGGATTGGAAAATAACCAAGGTTACCGCGGTCTTGCGGCAGCAGTTTCACTCTTTTCAGCCTGAAACTAATCGAGTCGGAGAGGAGTGCCCGTTGAGTGCTGGTGTTCCATTGAAGAAAACGCACACGATCTTCCATCTATCTTTTGAGGAGCATCAAATGAAACTGCAAGCAAAAAACAAACAATTGTCAATGGTTTAATCTCAGCATTCATTGTATACAAACGCATCCATGAGAAACATTTGGAAACTTCATCACCACTGGGTGTAGCTCCAAATCATTCTCGCATCATACTGAAACGGTTCGACCTTCTCAGCAACGCATGTTAAACAATGAACATCTGGGGAATATGTCGGAGGACATCAAAGGTAGCCTGGCCGCTTGGTAGCCCGTGGTAGCCCTCATGGCGCCAGCCCCTTGCCATCTTCAACGGTCCACACCGAAACTTTGGCATCTCTGGGCATCTCTCACGAAGCAGTTGCTCTCTGCCTCGACGGTGCATGGGACAATATCCAATGATGATAGCAATGGCGATTGGTGGTCAAAATGGTTATGTCAAAGCATTTAGTGGTATCCAACAGTCCAACAGTGGTTATCTCGTATGATATGTGATACTGGGTGTGCAAAAACTGAACAAGGCAAGGGTTAACAGTGATTTAACGATCGTTGATCAATGTTGATATTAGCACCCATCCCCGGAAATTGTGGTTTGTAATTGGCGGTCGCCAATGCACCGTTCTCCCGGGTGCATGACCAAGTACTGCAGCATAATGAACAACAATCCCACCAAAATGGATGTGAGCCAAAACACCGTATTACCCCGCACAAACATCCAGAAAATGCATATAATCATAAATTAATCGTTTGTCAGGATTTTACCTTGCTAGATCGTGATATATGATGAGAAGTGGATGATTAATTACTGTACTATTATCCATTTCTGTATATATGATATCATACCTGGCATCGTACCACAATCCATGAGATACCATCTATCTATATTGATACTACATGCATCAGGCTTTAGAAATAACTTTGGGTGTGCCGTCTCAATGGGGCTTCACTGTGGCACTGGCCTGCGTTGTCCAGCGAGGGTGAACACCTCACACGGCTCTGCCATGCTGGTTGGAATGGGCGGGTCATGTTTGCATAAGAATCTTGGCCGCAGCTTTACCTCACGCAAGGCAACTACACTAAGTCCAACTTCATGATTCAATCATCTTCAACATGTGTGGTGGTTTCTCAAGATGGGGGTACCGCCAAATCATCCAATGTTAATATAGCAATGAACCAACCATTTTGCGAGATTTTGCAGTTGCACACCCATTTTGAGAAACACCCATCTAGCTCATCCAGCATATTCATCGATCTATCTATACCTATTGGCTGCACATCTGTGCAACTTGAACGGTGGCGTTCAGCTGCTAGACGCCCCAGCCTGGACGCTTAATGCCACCACCACAGCAGCTGCCCCAACGATCCAATCGAAGCCCATGCCGCGCAGGACCTGAGGGTCAGAACGGATTGGTGGCAGCTGCAGCTGGTTAAGTTGGTATAAGTTGGCTATATCAACTGTGGGTGATCTTATTTATTGACTGTTGTTATAGTGAGTTGATGTTAGTTGGCTGGTTGATTTTCGTCACATTCCAATATGTACCGAGAATCCACCGGTGATTCTGTGTCATTCATGGTTGTTCTGTGATTCTTATGGTCCCATGAACAAACCTAAATATGTGTATATACGTCTCTGTGTGTGTGTGTGCGTCAACCTGGAAATAATCCTAATACTGGCAACATTTTGACATATTGTATTTTTGACCGACCGGACACATTCCTCCGAGATCTGGGCCAAATCTCCGAAAAAGTAAATGATCAGAAGCGACATGCATTGCCTGCTATGGCTGTTGAAGCCCCCCACCGTCTTTCAACAGATTGATCAGCTGTGGCTGTTGGAGAGATTGGTTCAAAAATCTAACGGAAAGCCTGCATACGCCTCAAAGGATGGATGGATGGATGGATGGATGGATGGATGGATGGATGGATGGATGGATGGATGGACAAATAAAAAGAAGATTCATAGATAGATGAAATACACACGAAGAAGGTGGTGATGATGATAGTGATTGGAGAAAAAATGCACTGGTATGGGTCTGCCGCTACTGGCCCAGTATGGACAGGTGGAAAGGGTAAGATAATCGCATCACTATCGCTGTCAAACCTCGGATCGTTGCTCCAAAATTGGTTGCCCCCATCTGCCTGTCCAACTTTGTCTTTGTCCCCAACTAGACTTGGGAATGCCTGTGAAGTTCTGAGGGATGTTGAGAACTACTCTTGTCCCATCAATTCCCGGTCTATTCTACTGGTGAACGTTCCTCATAGTGTCTACAATTTTTGCAGAACCGACTGTAAATCGCAATAACAATAGCACACATACAAAAATACGAATGTATATATATATATATATACATGTGAAAAGATAGCCAAACACAAATATGTTATTCCTACATGTGCTTGCATGACCCCAACAAGACCATCAACCATCTTCGTAAATCTTCGTACATAAAATAGTTCAAGTGGTGAAAACGGCTTCGTGGGACCCACATCTCAGGCCGCAAGAGGTTCAACAGGCCATGGAGGACGCCACGGATCGCACCACGGTGGATAAACCTGTGAGGTCACAATTGGAACGCACAACGTCGTGCGGGCTGGAAATGGTCACAGGACCGGCCACATGTTTTCAGCCATGAATTGATGGACAAAAATGGAATGAATGGCTGAAAAAATCATGGAATGAATGATTGACATTCCAGATCGTAGAGCGTAGTGCTGGTAGGCCGAAATTTCATGGGTGGTGATGCAGGACTGGACCTTCCACAACTCC
>VSDK01015182.1:254318-292777 GCA_009767595.1 Symbiodinium kawagutii
TCCTGCTGACAAGCCCCAATGATCAACCGGCATGCGCCAAAATTAATCTTCATCATGATCCTATCATCATTAACCCAACATCATCATGAATCATGAATCTATCCTATCAAACATGGGGGTGTTCATAAATGCTGGTACTGGCCAGCACCTATTGGTGCCTACTGACCATCCAACAGTATCTATTATAATAGCAACCATTAGCAATAGGAAAACCAACCAGCTACAGGGGTACACTCCATTGGTCCATTGCCTGGACAAAGCCACATCATGACCCACTGGTTACTTACCGTCTGGTAAACTAACGTGGCAATGGAAAATCCACGATTTATAATTGATTTACCAGGATTCTCCTGGAATAAATAGCGTTTTTCCATGGCGGGGTTGGTTTACCAAAGGGTGGGAGCTGGATCCCATGACATCTTCGCTGCCAGCGAGCTTGGCCGCCGGGCGTTTGGAGACCAGACCACCCAACCAACTCTGCAGGACTGCAGCCTGGGTACCCAATGATGGTGGTTGGGGTTGGGGATGGGGTTCGTTCCAACCAACGATGGCGATCAATGATCGTCACTGGATGGTACCAAGGGATTGCTGATGATTGATGATGCTTAATCATTGCATATCATGGCTATAAATAATGCGGTTCGGTCAGCCAATGCCAGGCAACAACAAAAGAAAAAGGACAACTACAACTGCGAGGCTTCCCATAAATCCCTGGGAGAATGACGCTTCTTCCAAACAGGACTAGGGCGTGATGATCATGGGAACATTCATGAGACAGTGAGTCTGATTGAATTCGATCTGAGGTTTAGCCATCGCTCAGGTCTGTCGTCTTAGGGTGCACCAGCTGATATTGGAGAGTTGCTTCTGGATGTGTTCCCCTACGCTGTCTGCAAAGAAACAAGCCAGGTTTGGTTCCCAACATGTGTATACATGTGTTGGATCTCGCCTGAACTGCTTTACATCGCAATGTGCCAATGACCTCACCCAAATGCGTCCACAACATTCCACGGCATCTGGCCCCAGCATTGTGGGCACGTCCAAGTCTTTCAGGGCCCGGACGGTCAAAGCAGCCACGGTTTTGAAGCTCCAACCAACGAAGAGTCCTGCCTGCACCGTCCGCCAGGATCCAACTGATAAGGTGAGGCCATGCATGGCCATGCCCCGAGGAATGCCCTGGTGGACGTCCCTATGGTCCATATGAATAGCAAGCCATGGGAAAGGTGACCATCCCCACCAAATCACCCAAGACTCGTGGACAAATCATGTCCGTTTGCTCTATTACCTTTAAGTATGTGGCACAATCTGTGTGGATTTTTTGTGGCAAACTGTCTACTATCTGTCACTTATCTATTGTTTATCTTATTCTCCAGGCAATGAGCTGAGGCAATGGCAATAACATCCACGCTTTCCCTCCAGCCCTCGCAGCATCTGTTTCTTCCCTCACCAGGGCCGCGCAGCTCACCAGGAGACCATTGCACGACAGGCTTTGGAGCTGCAAAGGCGCTTCCAACTGCAGAGAGTTCACATTGCCCAACGCCAGCGTCTGGAGGCTGGCGGGAAAGGTCACTGACCTAAGTTCCCAGTGACCTAACATCCAACATGGATCTTAGTCACTGGTAAACATTAGCAAACATCAGCGATCTTGGTATTACTTGACAGTGCTCCAGCGACGGCAAGAAAAATCAAGAAAACAAATCAGAACTGGAAATAGCGCGCAGGGGTACTTTGAGGGTTCGGGCCGCTCCATGCTATACTGTCTATACTTCAACAAATTTCCGCACTGCAAATCACAGCTCTGAAAACGATTTCTTTCCGACAGCTTATGGATTTTTTTTTCTATCTTGTGGCCAAGGCACTCCAGGCTCTGGTCAAATTCTTGCCCGAAGCCCAGGCTTTGAAGGCCGGATGGCCACTTCACATTTTCCAGAGTCTGATTGAAGGCCCCGCCGAAGCTCAAACTTTGCAAGCTGCTGGGCCAAGCAACCTCCTGCAAAGGATGGTTGAAGGACCAACCGAAACTTAAGCTTTGGAGGTTGCTTGGAAAGGTGACTCGGTCCAGTTTCTGGTTGAAGGAAAAGCCCAAAGCCAACGTCTTCAGAGCCTTGGGCAAATCTACGAGGTCCAAAGGCTGGTTGAATGAGTCCCCGAAGGTCAGGGTGAAGCTTTGATCTGTGGAACCTCCGAAGGTCAAGGTCTCCAGACCCTCGGGAAACCTCGCCGTTTCCAGGGTCTGATTGAATGACCAACCGAAGGATAGACTCTTCAGGCTGCTGGGCCAAAGCGTCTTCTCCAAGGTCTGGTTGAAAGAATTGCCGAAACTCATGGTTTCAATGCCTTTTGGCAGGTCCAGCCCTTCCAAAGTCTGATTGAATAGATTACCGAAGCTCAAAGTTTTGAGGCCACCTCTGCCAGGGACAAGAAGAAAAACCCTTCTGATGATCACCTGAGTTATGAACTGCCTTTTATTGTTTGCTATCCCATTTACATCCATTGGCCTTCAAAACTCTCGCTCCTAGCCAAAATCTGTGGGCCAATGCCCCCTATGCATCCCTATGCCCCAAAACCAAAACGAATGAAGCAAAGAAATCCAAAGCGCCGCGAACTAAAGCAGCATCACGTACCCATTTCGATGCCAGAATATAGAGTTGTGACACATGACGGTACTATAGTTGTGACATGCTGTGACGCCCTCCTCATGACATCCAACAATCATAGCAATTCAAACAACCAGCGATTTCTGGGTGCTCAACCCACGCCTGGTAATGGAATCTTCTCCAAAGTTTGGTCGAAGAAATTGCCAAAGGTCAAGCTTTGGAGGGCAGGAAAGCTTAGGTCAGGAATCCACCCCCCGATCACCAGGCTTCTCAACGTGCTGGGAAAAGTGAGTCCCAGCAGGCTCTGCTTATTTCCAAGGCTTAGATGGTGAAGCTGTGTAACCTGCAGCCCTTGCAAGTTGTGGCTGAATGAGCCCGAAAGCGTCAAGGATTCCAGTTGGCTCAAGAGCACTGGTTCCAGGCTTTGTTTGAATCCAGTACCAAACGTGATAGACCGAAGATTGTTTGGAAAGTGCACATTCTCCAGGCTGTGATTGAAATCTCTGCCAAATGTCAAACTGCGCAAGTTGCTGGGCAAAGTGACTCTGTCTAGGCTCTGATTGAATAACAAGCCCAAAGTGAGCCTGGTTGGTAAGTGCAGCTTTTCCAAAAACTTAGCCATGAAGAACAATTGTATAATTCCCAAATTAAAAGCTGAGAAGAAAACTTGCGAACAAAAAACTGAAGAAAGGAGTAGCCGTTCAGGACGCTCTTCCCATGAAACGAATCAGTCTCAACAACACCAATGAAGTGAAACAGTGTAAACACCCTTGTTTGCAACATGCTGTAGCTCAAAATGAACCGATCCCCCACCGCATTTCCTTGCGCTTCCCGGCGGAAATGAAGTTCATCATGGTTGAGACATGTTGAGACCCTGGTGCTTCTACCCGTTTCTACCCTTCTTAAGCCACCCCCCAAGCTGCCCAGCAGCATTTCCAGGCTGTTGGGCAGGTGGACTTTGTCCAGGCTCCGGACGAACTCCCGTCCCAGGGTTAGGCTGCGAAGCTCAGGAGGCAACTGGACCCGCGCCAAGCTCTGGTTGAAGGCCAGGCCGAAGGTCAGCGACTGCAGACCTGGCAGCAGCATGATGCAGGAGAGAAACTCCATATGTAAAAGAAAACATGCCAAAGAAAAGGATCATCAATGGATATCAATGGATATCAATGGGTTCACCGTGTGCTGAAAAGGCTGCCAGCATGTGAAGCTCATTGAAACTAGACCAGCTGCAATAGGAAAATGGAAACGGCAGCAAAAATTGTTATAGAAACCACCCTCCAAGGGTCTGTTGGGAAGCTCTACTTGCTCCAAGCTCTTATTGTAGAAGCTACCGAAGGTCAGAGTTTCCAAATTGGGCAGCATCACACCCTCCAAAGACTCGTTGAAAGCATGTCCGAACTTCAAATGTCGAAGGCTGCTGGGCAAAGACATTGGCAGGCACAGTGCATCATTGAAGGAATCATCAAAAGTGAGGCTTTGCAAAGTGCCTGGTAAAGCCAGCAGCTGCAGGTGTGATTTGATACCTTTCAGCTGCGTCACCCCTTCTAACACCAAGGTTTCCTTGGCATCTGCGGCATCCTCGCTGGCATCCAGGAACGCGTCGCCGTTGAGAAAGGTCCAAGCATCCAGCAAATTCACAGGGACATAAACATACGACAGTGTGGCAGATTCTTCAGCAATGCCTTGTTCCTGCTCGGGCTTGTTGCAAGAGAATCAGAGATTTGGATGACCAAGCTACCGTCTTCAAACGACCTGTTTTGACATCTCCAAGACACTTTTTGGAGCGATTGAATACCTGGCAGCACCTGGAGTGTCTTGTGGAAATGGCTGTCGTCACCTGTACCACCTCACCCACCTAAACACCTCCCTCACCTGCATCATTTCTTTACCAGGGCTTCCAGGGGGTTGCTCGAAGGAACAAAACATTCGCAACACTTTTTGGGGCTTGCATTGAGAATCAGATCCTTGCGGTTCCTGCCTGTAAAGTCTTGTGGAGCGATAGGTGTTCCGCTTGATGCAGTAGGGATATGCAGGTGCCAGGCTTGCTGGGAATCCGACTTCGAATCATCTCCCGCAAATCTGCGCCCGTCTTGGACGCTGGGAGTCTCACCTGTGGGAAGCAGAGCTGGTAACATGGTGAAACACCACAGCTGGCGGCTACAGGAATAGAATGTAATTTCTTAACAGTCAAAAGAGAATGATATCGTAGTCTTGTAGAATCTATTTCGGATGTGCTCGGAACAAACAGACGTGAACACCAAGAACATGTCGTAAAAGTTCTGGCAATGATCAGCCTGATGCTTGTGTGACAAGTGCAATAAGTCGTTGGTGGCAACTTGGTGACTCCCCATGGTGACCCCATGGTGGCCCTAAAGGCAACCCATCCGACCTTCAAGGTCTCACCATCCAACCCAGCAACGCTCACTTCGATGCTTGGATCGAAGTCCATCGGGGTGGCCATGGTGAAGGGCACCCGTGGGGCACGCCCCCAGAGGATCCCAACGTGGGTATGGACCTGTGATGATCTTTGTGGGGCACAGTTGCGTGACAGATTGAATCAGATTGAAATGTTCAAGCTGTGCATCTGGAACAAACATGAAGCTGATACCCGGTAACCCCCCTACACAAGTAAGAGGAAAAACCATTGTTCGAGGTGATACAAGTTTTCTTTTCCATCGCCATCTCTGAAGAGTTCAGCTGAGTTGATGCAGATTATTGCAGGTTAGCATTAGCTTTTCTCAAGCAAGGTAAGGAATGAATAACTCGGCAGGGCCGGACGGCTGCGTGAACATGGTGCTTCGCCTCGGAGATTCACATCCACCGTAGATGGAATGTACTCATTTGATGATATTTCAATGTGGCCCCAGCACCACCAGCTCCTGCTGTCCAAACCAAGCTGGAACTGGAACTACTATCATCCGGGATCTAGAACTGCGATGGTTAGAGCAAACTGCCAGAATCTGGCCGCTCCCCCTGAAAGAAAATTGTGAACCTGGTCATTTTTAATGGACCTTTGCTTGCAGCAAGCTACTCAAACAGCATCGAACACCATCAAAACAACACGCACCGCCTCCATGACGCCGTCCACAGGTCGTTGCTTCCAAAAGGCATCCTGCGATCGAGAGCTCAGGCTGCCAACCTGAGCTGCACAACGGGAATGTGCCACTGCCACTTGTGGCACAGCATTTTTCTCCACTGCTTCACTGCTGGCAGTTGGGGTTGCTGATGACTGCAAGCAATGAGTTTTCCCAGCCAACTGGCTATTGCTTCATCCTTTGGCGCACAAACCTTACTACCAAACGTTGAATGGTCCAATCCAACGCTACTATCTACATACTAAGCTACTGTCCACCATCAACCATAATCTACTTCTAGATACCCAACTGAATCATCAATCATTGTTATAATCACCAGTCATACCAATCATCAATTTTCATTATAAACAATCAGCTATCATCAATCAATACAACCATTTACTTGATGATATCAATCACCATCATTAACAATAATCAATGACTGGACAGTTATATATAAATTAATGATCACCCCTACTTAACGATCCACTAGGAACGGATCTGGGCCAGGGTGACCTGTTTGGCACACCAAGGGCCCCAGCGATGAAGAGCATGCTGGTGGCCGTGGCCAAGCCGCCAAACTCCAAGTGCACCTGGCTGCACTAACAAGGGAAAACCAAAAACTTCGAACAGCGGGGGAATATTCAGCAAACTGGACTTGTGGTTGATGGAGATTGCCCTGCCAACCAGTCTGGTATTAATCATACCCCGTGAATAGAGATTGTTTGGTTAATCAATCCTTGATCTAATCAATTCAAGGACTTGTATGAAGATAGGGCACTTGGATTGATTAACCAAGCAATCTCTGTTCAAGGGGTATGATTAATACCAGACTGGATGGCAGGGCAATCATCATCAACCACGAGGGCAATCAATTCCAGGACTTCTATGGATCTTTGCCGTTTTTGGACGCAAGATATTGACAAAAAACACATGCTGTTCAAAATGCAGGCTTGGAACCTTTGTGGACCACCAGGATGAAACAGCATGGACACATGGGATCAGATTATTAAGTGTATGTATGACTCGTCCATTGTATGATATTTTCTATTACGTTTCACAAGTAATGGTGGGCCCATATATGGATAAACTCTCTATTGACGATAAATGGCTAAAATATCTATGATTAAACCGGCGTTGGTTAAGTAACTGCCATACCAGTAGTGCCATCTCTGCAATTCCGACGTAGAGGTAGCTCAAAGGGTGGTGACTTCCAGGACCGGCCTTCTGTGTGTAGAAGGGGTATGGTCGAGCCTGACCACGCACGACAAAGATCAAAACCCTGGGTCGTCACGCTAGGCCGTAATAGGCTATTTATTGTAAATCGAGAAAGATATGAAATATTGACACTACTATAATCAATAACATGTCCTGGGATCAATTACATTTGTTTTGAGCCACTACATTTCATGTGACTTTTAAACAAATGCTGTGCTCATCAACTCCCCTAGCATGAGCAAACAGCTGTGAACTGACGATTGCCAATCCACAACTACGCTGTGCCTTCATGATCTTCTCACACATCAGGGAGCCGATGCATGAGGAAACTACCTGGGTTGTCAGGAGGTGAGGCCAAAATCGGTCATCAAGTTGCCCGTTCAACAACGAACTCGCCATGGCACACGATTTGTGCTGTGCGCAGGAAATTGCCTAATGATTGTCACGAGGTGCTTCACCAACTTGAGCAGAATCGGTCGTCCAACATAACACTGAACGACACCAAACATTGGATATCATATGATTCACTCGCCGTCGTTGCGTCTGAGAATGAATCAATCAATCAATCAAATAAGCACCATGTTAATTAATGTTCATGCCGCCATCTGCAGTGCATCCAGGTGCTGCATCCAACATCTCAAACTGACTCACCGCTCCCAACTCCATCCATGGTCTGTGGAATCTCAGGGGCCCCACGGAGCCAATGCAGCAGGCCACCGCCAGGTTGCTGGTGGAAGCTTCAGCGCTGCGGCTGCTCCTCGCGCCCCCGGTGCAACCATTGGTGAAATGCTGAGCTGTGCAACCGGTGCAACCAACTTGATGGAAAATAAGCATGCTTAACGGGCTTAACGTCACAAAGTCAGGGAGATTGTCAGGAGGGTGATGAAAACTGCCTAACGCCAAGAAAAGCAGGTCAATTCCAATGGCAAACCATGCGACACTCCTCAAGAACTTGCTTTATAGATTTTAAAGTTCAAATGGTCACCAATGTGAAAACTGGCTGCCTCAGCAAGCAGAACACCACTGCAGTCAAGGACCTGAACACAGCAAAAGCAGTGGCGAACAGCCGTGCTTTGAAGATGCAGTGGTGACATGGCAAGAATGCGGGTCGCCAGTTGAACGATCACCGCTGCTTCTTCCGAGCCCCTTCGTAATATTTCTAAATCCTTATTTTTTTCGTGGGCGTTTGCGAATTCTGCGGAATTTTGTGAACATGTTAACATGTTTGTCATTGTACCTGGTTTTTGACTGGACAAAGGCGTGCCAACATGTGCTTCTCATTGCTCAAACCCTGCAAGTCAAAGCACTGCAACTAAGCACCATGCAGCAATACCAATGCCAGCCATTCCAGAGCACTGTAGGCCTGGTAGATGTGTAGCTTGCAAAATTCAATGCGCAACTTGTTTATGGTAGCACCTGCGTGCCAGGATAGATGAGCGAAGCTGCCAACGATTTGAGTCTTCTGAATCTTGGGCCCCCAAACTCTCTGAAACCTCAGCAGTGGCGTGGCCGTCGCATCCAGTTCGCAGGAAAAAGACCCCACTGGGTTAGTGACTGGTGATGAGATAATTTGCAGGAACCCCTGAGGTTCTTCATTGCATGTTCTGACATGCCAAGTGTAACTTGGCTTCCCATGAAAATACCAGCAAAGCATTTCCAGACTTGAGTCTTGATTTTCCCTCTGATGTTCACAATGTTCAGCAGGGAGGCAGAAGCCAATCCATCAAATGAGGGCGCCACACCCATCTGCTCAACAAAGCACTCATGGGCATGTAGAAATACCTTGGCCCAGTGCGATGGTCACAGTCAGTTGCTTCCTTGACCTCACTGGAATTGATTTTGAAAGTGAATGCAGCACAGACTCACACCAAATGCCTGCTGCAAATCATTGTTGTCAATAGGTGCAGTTTGCTGGTCCAGATCCATATTCACTGAACATGGATACGTATCTGGATGATTCTGGGCGCATCCTATAGCAACCATGCTGTGCCACGGCAGCACCTAGCAGCCGTTTCTTGGGCGTCTCCATCATGGTGGCTCACATCTACCTTCAAGGCCCATGCCCCAACACGGTGTTCACGGAGGCGCTGATGCCAGCACCGTAGGCCTGCCGAAAGCATCACTGGGCGGACATGGAGAACATGTGGACACCTGCAGGACCACATTGTGGCGTGGATATTGCGTGCGCACATGGCTAGAAACATTGTTCTGGGCCTTCAAAATCTGGCAGAACCAACAATGGATAGACAATGATAGACACAAATGAGTTCATACCAGCGTGCGCAACACACATTCCCTCAAACAAAAACTGTTTCAATAACAGTGCTCCTTCCATCTGCAGGTTCATTAATGGCCAGTACAATCACATCATGCGGGTTGATGCTGCCAGCTCATCAAATGTTTGATTCAAATCACTAGATGCCGAATGACAACGACCACCTTGATCTGCAAGGTTTGGCCCAGTGAGAAGCAAGCAGCCACCGGGAGACACCTGGGCGAGGCAGCCTTGTTTGCGATCACCGGACATGTCAATGGTCAACATGGGTGCTACAGGGTATGAATGGCCGCACCTCAGCACATTGATGCACCCTGTAGTCGTTTTCATGTGGTAGTTTTCGTGATGCCTTTATGATCCCAAGGTCATCATCGCCTTGAACATTCAGCCAATCCTGGGCATCCCAACGTCAAGGCATCCCTCCACAGCAAGCAAGCACGGGCTCCTGCTGCCGGCCCTGATGTTGGTCATCTAGGACTTGAGCAAATTGCGACATGGCTTCATGATAGCCGCTTGCACTGCTTGTTGATGTTGTTGGCAAGGCTCATGAAACCTGCGTCATTGATATCCATGCGTATCTAATATTTTTGCTACATGAACCCCCTTGAACCCCCGGGCTCATTTCATCATGGCCAAACCCAGCAAGTGGAGGATCCCCCCGCTCCTTCCCGACCGTCGAGCGCGATGGACATGGCAATTCCGATGGGAATCGACGAGGCGGACAAGGCCCACACCACCGACTGCTCGACGATGGGTGTGTCCTTGATGGCCTCAGCATCTCGGGGAAACAATCCAGGTTCATCCCGAAATCCAAGTAACTTCTCCAGAGCCTGTGATGTCTCCCTTTTGGAATCTGGTGCCCCAACATCGGCCCATGTTTCGGCTGCTTAAGTCGGTAGGTATGTTGCCATGATCTTGATGCCCGATTCCAACCTTCAACAGGAACAGCGGTGTCCACATGTTCGCTGATATCATCTGCGAATGGTCGATCATGGTCAAACTGTATCAAACAATTATGCAATATGTCAGTGTGCTTGCTGCTGTTGCAATCATACTTTGTTGGTGCTAGGGCCTCACCAAGGTTTGCCCTACCACCATGACCTTCTCCACATCTTTGTCCACATGGTAAGTGCATGATCATCCAATCAACATGGGGCATTACAAACTAAGCAAGATTGCACACCCTCTCGGTTGCTCACCACCATCTGACCGAGACGGCCGACCACATCTCTCTTGAGCACCCCAACCCATGCGTTGACTAAGTTTCTACTGGCATCTGCGAGGATGAAGGCCACGACGCAAAGCACCTGGCAACAGGCTACGGTGAGGAATGACTTAGCGTTGGAATCTATGAAGGATCCTTCCAGATGCACTTGGCATGGCAAGGCTATATCATGTATCTAGTTTCACCTAAAAACCACGATGCTTCCAAAAAAGTGTGGGCAAACCAAAGCTACATTCCCACCAAAATGTCTGCCGTGTTCATGCTCGATGGCCATTCAGTCTCACCCTTCGCCTGCGAAGAGACGCCAGCCGAGGAGGACACCCACTGGGCCAACTTGCTATTGAAGCGCGTGGCCTGTCGAGAGCGGAAATTCTACCGTCATCATCGCGCAATCCGCCTGCTATGGTGAATCTATCTCTGATGAGTGGTGGACTTTTTGGTGGTGCCCATGGCTTGTCTACGCCGTGATGTCCCATTTGGACCTGTAAGGTGATTCCCTGCCTTTTTGTTCACAAACTGCTGCCACGCAGCTTCCCACAGCCCTCGAACTAACTCCCAGCCACATCAGCAGCCACCAGCCAGCGCAGGGGCTGCTTGTACCAGGTGCCTTGGGTGCTGCCACCACGCTACCACGCGGCTGCCATGTTGCACTGAGCTGCTGGCCATCCAACAAGCCAGGGGCGTCGGGCTGCGTGGGCTGAGCCTTGTGCAGAGCTTGCGCGAACATGTGAGAAAACCACCAAGAGCAAAGGACATTGGGAGATCTGGTGAGAATTGTATAGTGTCCAGTGAGCATGGAATTTCTGCACATAGTTGATCCGTGTTGATCCAACCTTCCCGAATCAAAGTAGTAGAGGAAACGCACACCCATGCACGTCCAGGTGCTTCAGCTGGAGTTCTGAAGGAGGGAGTCCTCCAACCTGAAAGACCCATCATTTCCACTGACCTTGCGCAACACGACACGACCCGTCCCACAGGTGTCTGACTGGTGCATTTTTTTTGACCGCAGGGCTTAGGAGTCCCGGGCGCTCAGTCGGAATCTGTGTCCTCCTTGTCCGCATCATTGATGTTGAAGTACCGCATCTCGTAAGAGCTCTTGTTGGGCGCCACTATCCGCAAGAAGTCGCGGAGATTCTGCGACTTCAAATATTTCTTGCCCAAGTACTTCAAGTAACGCTTGGAGAAAGGGGCCTGGCAGGACAGGTCAGGAGTGGCAAGCGGGTATGACTCAGGAGCGACAATGAAGGCAAGAGGTATCAGCAGCAAACTGAGGCGACTGTAACACACACAGATTTCAAAAGCACGCCATGCAAAGCTGAGTATTCAATTGCGAACTTGCACTGGGAACTCTTGTACGAACATCTCCTCTGGCTTAGTTCAAAACCCTCAAAGCTTCGATCGTGATCCTTTCAAATCTTTAAAGTAGCACACAGAAAATCAAACTGTTGAGGTATTGATTCTTCATTTGCCAGCCCGCTCAACTCAGAACAGATGATTGAACCCAATGTTGTTGAACATATTTCAAACTGAGTGTGACTGGCAATTGGCAACATTCACCAACCAATCAAAAAATCTTTTCTATGTCATGGGTATTGCCACTTCATGGGCTACAATGCCCATCTATCCCCTCGAAAATGCAAGTGGCAATGTCTGATAGAGCCAACCTGAACTTGCTGATGAAACATTGATAAACATTGATGTTTGGTGATTTCACGCTATTTCCAAATTTTCTCAACCAGAACCACGGATAACCATGGCGCAGCATGGTTGGTTGACCGCAAGCCAGCGGATCAACCCTGGCTAGCGACTGCCGGGCGTGCCTCCACCGTCACGTGGATCTTCGCCTTCTCCCGCATGATGCTGACCTTGTCGCCCAGGTTGCCTGTCTTTCCATCCACCTGGCGGCACAACCAGGAGCAATGTCATGTCAAAGGCATGTCTTTGCGCACAGAACTGGGGTTCGTCTCACAATGACAGCTTTTAAACTTGCTGTGTTTATGTTGTAAATTAGGCAAGTAATTGTCCTCCAGGCATGCAAGCACCAAACCGGGCTTAACTGGATCAAACTGCACCGGTCAAGCAATGCAAACCACAGCTCTTGCAATCATCATCAATCATGCGACCTGTTTCATTACACCAGGGCATTGCTGCAGCTTCAGCTTCATAGCAGCATCTAGCAGCATATAACACAAGCCGTGATTCACGGAGGAGTTCAAAACAAATGATTATCAGCACATATGTTTTCAAGTGAGCCTTTTTCTCTAATCGCTTTCTGTGCCGCTTTTGCTTCCAATCCATTAGTCGGACATGCTCTTGCTCCACCCTTCATAGCTGCTGTAGCGTCCGAAGCTAAGGGACATGAATGTGGCGTTTAGAATTGGGACTCCAAGTACAGAACATGCATGCCCAAAGAGTGCATGGCGTTCCTCCCAAAAGGTCTCTTGCAAAAGACCTGATTCGTCGTAGAACATGAGAACAATCAGAAGATAAACGGCGCGATGCACGATGTCCTTCCGTTTTGACGTCCTTGCGAGCTTCTTCAAGAGAGTTTCAGCCTTCACCAATTCTTTGTGAAAGCGGCAGTGCTTGACAAAGGCATCCCATTTCTTCAACATCGTCACTTGTAGACAGCGAGCATCAAATCTACATTGAAAATGCCCCCGCAAGCGATTCCGAATGCAGGAAGGGCACTTTGCGAACATCCAATGCATGTTGCGCAGGCTGCGTTCCTGAACACAATGGCATTGAACAATTTGTAACAATGCACCTGCCAGGGCATCTTGAGATTGATGGCTTGGCTGCTGCAACAGAAGTGCTGGATCCACCTGATCACATACCAAATGACTCGTATTTTCATGCATTAAAAAAGCAGCTGGAACGAAGAATTGCAAAAGGTCTACAAGTTCCTCGCCATTCTTTTCCAAAGCGTGCTGAGTCTCAGGGAACAAATGAAACATGGGGCACAAAGATTCTGCAGTAGATCTTTTCATTTCGAATGTTATTTTTGGAATGTCATGGTCGCCAGGTGTTTGTGCTACGCCGACGGCTGTGCAGGCTACGGCTAGCATAGCTTCCACAACCATTTTGGAAAGATGTTCTTCAGAAAAACCAGCATCCTTGCCATGCACTGCTGCCGGAAGGACCACGTGCTTGACTAATCGAAACAGGTCTGCATCAAGTGCTTGCTTTGCAGAGGGACCGTGAAGGCTCACTGACTGTTCAATGACGCTGCAGCAAAGCGTCGCTGGAATGATTGAAAATGAAGGATTCTGGTTGGTATACATTTTCATGATAAGTGGGTGTTCAAGCATCTGGACAATGCTGGCGATTGCACCATCCTGACATGCCTGCTCTACCCACCCGAAACTTCTTGAAAAATGCAAGGCCATGGAGAGAATCTCCACAACACCTCGGGTGGTTTTCAGCAGGCTTGGTCGATGAAGCCGACGTAACACAACTGCTTGCCATCGCCAACACTTTCTCAGGATGCACCCGAAATCATCATTGACAAAACGTTCAAGGCCGCCACCGCATTCAAAGCCACAAAGAGAACGAACTGATTCGTCAGCTACTTCTGAGAAGGCTTCACCTATTCCATCTGCTGCAATGTCATCTCCATCTCCGTCTTCTGGTACCATCCGGTCTTCGCCATCCGATGCTGTCATCGTGCAAACCTCGTCACTCTGCAGCTGCAACTCTATTCGCTCAATTCGTTTCTGGCATGTTGGGCAATCTCCATCTCGATGTTGCTGACAAAGGCGAATGTTAACAGGTCCTGGTTCTCCACCATACCCAGCTAGTGGTGTCAAACCTGGACAAGTGTGGGAGGAACATTTGAATCGCCATTTGGCTGGCTGCTGACAATCAAAAATATAACATTGCTCGGCCTTCCCCGGGGTCGAGGTGGACCCAGTGACATTTTCTGCCATTGGCGTCCGCGCTTTGCCCAAACTGCCTCGTGCCTTGATGAAAACAGCTTGAGCCGGGGAACTCGCATGCCAAGCAAGTGCTGGCGACTCAAGAAGGAACAGCAGTATCAACTGCAGATTTGAGTTTACAAGTGTTGTTTAAAGAGAAGAATCGCACGTCTTGCATCTCACCTACCGCCCGCAGCACAGGGTTTGCAATTCCGTTCATTCTGACTTCTCCGTGCATATTCCGAAGCTGACCATGTATACAAATATCAGTCGTCGGGTTATGATATACAATATATACAGTAGTAGTGTAAATTTAATTGTTTTTTGAGAGTGCGTGCGGGTATGTGTGTCTTGCTAAGGCCTGGTATCACATCATCAATGCGTAATCAAACTACTCAAAGCACAGGCGGTGCATATGTGCATCATTGTGCACCTAAAGTTGTGCACTTGAGTAACATATGACCAGCACTCACTCTTTTCCTCAAGCCTCACGACTTCCCTGTAACAAATGCGTGGTCATCGCATGCCGTCGCCTTGATTCGATTGGTGAGAAACTTTTCAAAATCCTTGACCTCCAAAATGTTGTCATCCACCGGCTGCCTCGGTTGGGAGGCCAAATCCATGAGCCTTTCCAAAACACCCGGTCAAATAGGTGGCCCAACCCCGACTCGAGGAAGCGGCTTCTCATTTGATTTTTCATTTCACCCGCATGAGCCACGTACATGTGCAACCAATCATTATTGAAATTGTCTGGCTTCGTCAAAGGCCGCTCCAGCAGGCTACAATCCAACACCATCGGCAGCCCGCAAAAGGTTGATCAAATTTTGTGGCAAATGGATGCTGTAGGTGTTTGATGGCATTCTGCACACATGCAAATTGCACAGCGCGCCGCATGTTTCACAACATGTTGTAGATCATGAATGATCATGATTTGGCTCAGCAAAGTTGGAGAATGGTCCCTTCCCAAGTTTGGGCTCGATGGGCCCAACGAACCCAACCAAAGTTGGGGGAACACCAATTCTCCCAGTGGAGCAATGTGCTGTCCCTGAAGAAATGCATGAACACACAGGAACATTTTTTTGACATTGCAAGCGCTAAAGGCTCTGTGGCCTGTGGCTGTCATGCTGCCCTCATTGGGGCTGGTAGTCAGGCTTCCATGTCGTGGCAAATTGCGTAGCCGACAACCGTGCGAATTCTAGAGCCTGTGGAAGCCAAATCGGATCCTGTGCGGTTGATTCCGAGTGGTTCACACGGCTGGTCAAAGCGTCGGCCAGGGCTCGACACAAGATAGCTCCGTACTCCTTCGCTCTGGAAGTACGAAATGTGCCATCAGCGTTCTTCCCCAGCAGAGCACTTGTAGGGCGAGGTACGTGATCTTGGCGATGCTTGTTCAAGAAGACGTCCAAGGAGTGGTTGGAGTACATGAAGGTGGTCGGTTTGACTCCCACAGATCCCCAACGCCACTGCTCGACGGTCAGCTTGCGGCATGGACCCGCTTCTGACAAGAGCAGCTGAACCAATGCAGTTAGCCAGATCGAGGGGGCTTCCATATCCTCAGCTTCGGCCGGGTGCTCGACCACGGTGGGGTAGCCACGAATAGCCACGTGGTAGACCACCCACAGCGCACGAAGTAGAAGGGTGGAACCCATCTGCAATTGCAAAAGCTCTTTGAAGCCACGATGCCCAAGGCCCCAAGGCTGGGCTCGACTTCGAAGAGGTCGTGGGCCATGCGTGTGAAGTTTGTTGGCTCGTGCAGCCGACCAGGTTTCACACGGCGGCCCAACCAATAGTCCCTGTATAGCACCAGCGCGAGCGGCCTCCATGATGAAGTTCCATGTCTTCTTTTGAAAGATATCCATCGAAGAGGAGACAGCTGTATCCAGTGACAACAAGAGGACAGATCCCAAAGCTTTTTCCTGGACATAATGTTCCGCCCATGACTGAAAGTCGAAAGGGCGGCGCCGGCCAGAGTACATGTGCAGGATGATGATCACTGGAGCATGGAACGGTGCCGGGATGTCCACAGGTGGTAGCGGAGCGTCCTTCAAGTTCTTCTCAAGGTCTTCCATAGTGGTGCGCCACGAGGACCAGGTCACAGGTGCTGCTGGTGGCACATCTATACTGTCGGGAGAAGTCCAAATGGACTCGGTGACATACGGCATCTCCTGCAACTGCTGGGTCAGTCGGATCCATTGGACAAAAACAGCCACTTCCGGGATGTGGTCCGTGAGGAGTTCCACGACTGGTGCGACGTCCGCAAGAAGTCGAGCAGTAGGAGAGTCATATGCAGCGAGCCAGTGGGCTAAAAATGGAATGTCCTGGTGCATGCCGGGCCGTGCAGTAGTGTCCACATAGTTCATGACGAGCTGCAAAGGGTCATCAGGACGGGTAGTCATCAGGCTATCCAATGCTTGAAAGTGCCGATCCCAGGTACGAGGAGTAGTCAAGAATGGCTCGAGTCCAGAGCGGCCCAAGGCACACTTGAGTTCCCAGATCTGAAGGCCTTTCTGCGAGCGACGATATTGCGCCAAGGTGGGTCGAAGCGGTCCATGATGGTGTCTGACGCAGGGGAGGCGCGCCACCCCGGTCAGGTGTTCAGGTAAAAGAATCACCTCAGGCGTATCGGGTTCCTTGGTCAAGAGGATACGCTCAAAGCACAGGTTTGGCCTGTACCGATAATGCTGCTGTAGACGGTGGGATGTTCGGAAATCCCTCAAACACGCCCCGCAGATGGTACTCTGCACGAAAGCACGCTCCTGAGCAATGACACCATGCGAGGCATACTGATGGATGCTACGTTGTTTATGCGATGGAAAGCACTTGCGGCAGGTTGGACACTCATACTCCAACAAGGGCTCAGCTGGGTTCTGCGCCTTGAAGAGATAGTCAAAATGGTGACCAGAGTCCTGTGTCCAATCCATCAAAAACTGTCGATGCAGGTCCCAGGTGCTCCAAGCCAAATGCTCCTGTTGCAGAAAGTTTCGATATGCACGGGTCACCAAGGCTTTCCAGGCATGATGTTGGGCAATCTGTTGCAGGATGGCAGTCCAAGGCCACGGATGAGTAGCTGGAAGGGCAAAGGGCAGTGGTACAACTTCCTCCATCCATGCCAGGTCATCACATGCCTCGGACAGGAATCCTCCTGCCGTGTCATATTCGGCAATCAAAATCTGCCGATAGTATTCTTCTTGGCAAGTAGCCACGGTCCACAAATGGCAGAGGCGCATCTTGCGTTGCAAATCCTGAACCGAGGGAAGCCGATACTGGGTTCGAAGGATGCGAGTGGGCACTGTGGGTTTACTGTCCACGTGTTGCTCACGCAGGACCTGTCGTTGCAGCTTGGCCAAGTGTGAGTCAAGTTGCGCGAGCTGGGTCGGGGAAATGCGTGACCATGTGGCTGCACCATAAAAGGTTCTCGAAAAGACTAGACTGTGCATCAGAGCCATTCTGGTCTCTGCCGGAATGTGGTAGTTCTGAAAAATCTGTCTCTTTACCTCATGGTACGCAGCCTGTCCTTGGCCCAACCGTTGACGGATCTCCTGCTGGAGATTGGCGTCCATGGCATATCTGACACCTAAATGTCGGTAGCTGGAAACAATTCGCATGGACACCACCACAGCTTCTGTTGAAAAAGTGAGCAGGGGCGTCTGTGGCCTATCAAATAGTGCTAAGCGGGCTGCTTCAGCACCTGGTCCCCGATACATGGCTACAATTTCGGACTTGCCTGCCTCGTAACTGAGGGTGAGTCCTGATGCCGCAAAGATGCTGTGGATTGCACTCATAGCTTCCTGTAGCAAGGGGACCAATCGGGTGGGCACAGTAGCAATGATGGGGATTGTGACGTCATCAACCCAGGCCAAAGGTGGAAGGTGGCAGCCCAAGGCCTGGTGGCCCTCGGCATATCCAGGGATGGCTGCCAACGCGGTCTCAATGTCGCCCATGATGGCTGCCATATGAATGTTGAACGCAACGTCTGCGATGGGGCTTCCAGGGCGACTTCCTCGGGTAGTGGCCGTGATCTCTTCTTCCTGCGTCTCGTCAGGATTGTGGCCGTGTAGTTGAAACCATGTTCCACTATGGAGGCTGTGAACATACCAACGCAATCCTGGAGGAAAATCCTCTGGCTGGACACACATGGCTTGCTGAATGCGTGGATAGACCTCCTCAGCTTCCAAAGGGGTCCCTTCAAACATGGTCATGAGGTCTGCTTGCAGGAGGGGGGAGCGAACCAACAGCACCCATTCTCTCAGCATATGATGGAAGGCGCTCTTGACGTCCAGAAAGATCATGGCATGGCTGACCTTATGGTGAGCTGCGATCTGGCTGTATGCACGAATGAGGTGTGTGGCCACTAAAGATTGACGTGCTGGCAGGCCTCCTAGCTGACCAGCGGTTCTTCTGGATTGGTACACCTCCAAGAGGCGACTGCGTGCCCACGAGTGGGCTACCTTACTCAGGGTATTGGCCAACAAAATGCCTCTGGATTTGGTTGGGTCTTCCACCCGTCCCTTGCCTTTGAAAATGGCATGGAGGGTGCCTCCTTTATATGAGGCAGGTTCATCTGCCTCCAGAAACGATTTCATGAGGAGGTTGTGGACCAATGGTGAAAGGATCGCAGGTGCGCCCCGGAGAAGTTCTGGCGGCAGCCCATCTGGTCCTGCAGCTTTCTTGGGCTGCTGTTTGAGAATGTGCTTCTCCACCTCGCACAAGGTGGGCATCTCTTGCAACTGCATAGTCTGGACAAGTGGGCGCTGAGCACGGAGGGCTTGTCTTTCACAATTGAGTTGGTCCACATACCTCGGAATGGGTATGGTGGTTCCAGCTTCTAACTGTTCGAAGTGGTGCAGAAAGTCTGCATGCACCCCATACTGGTGAGTGGATCGTTTCTTTGCATGTTTGGGCAAAACACCCTTCAGCTGCTTCCACAATGCTGTCAAACCTGACTGCGATGCCACTTGGCCGGCTTGCTGGGCTAGGTGGGCATAGTAGCAGGTGTCTTCATATCTGATCCAAGTCTTGACCTGAGCTGTCACTTCTTTCCATTTAGCCCATAGGCTAGCATCCTGATGATCAGCCTCTTTCTGTTCCGCTTGGATTTGCTGGATGGCAGTTGGCCAAGGACAAAGCTCAGAGCTCACAGGAGCGGCTGATGCCAGATTCTTCCATGCTGCAAAAGTAAAACGGGTAAACCGTTTCATATTGTCTCTGCGGCTCATTTGGAGGCGATGGAAGAGCTGAGATTTCTGTTGGATCAATTCCCAGGTCTCCTCCGAGAGATGCCTTTTGCGTCTATGGGTCATCTGGCGGCCAGGTGGTGGCAGTCCGTCTTTGATCTGACGCTCGAAGACACTGGCTTGTTCATGCGTGGACGATGTCCACGAGGGCAATGCCATCTTTTGGGCAAATGCAGGATATGCTTCAGGGCGAGAAAAGAATTCGGCAAGCTGAGGTCCAGTCCACCGCTTTGGCTTGGTGCGATGGTTGCGGGCTGCTGCTGCACGAAATGTGATGGTGCACTGAAGTGGCAAGTGGTCTGTGCGAGTAATGCCAATGTCAACATGAGTCAAGACTCGGGTTCGAATCTGAGTGGCATCAAAATGAGCACTGATGGCAAAATAATCCAGGCGATGAAATGACTGGCCATCAGGGGCTATGTAAGTGTAGTCGCAACCTTCATGGCATTGGTCAAATGTGGAAGGGATCCACATATGGTGCTCCATAGCCCATTCATGTAGAATGCTGCCACTACTGTTCTCCAACTGGGCCGCGCGTGTTCCCACCGCAGCAGTGGAGATGTCCCCAAGGTGGGCGTTCAGATCACCCGCAAGGATGTATCTTATCTTTGGGCCATGTCGGCGGATGCATGCTGTGATGGGTTGCCAAAACGCACGAATGCAATCCTCTGGATGCCCCGAGTGAGGTGCATGCCCATTGATCAGGATGCATCGCAGCAAGGGATGGTCGAGCATAATTATGAGCATGTCGGGCGCACTGTACAGGATCCTGACATCGTGCTGCTGGATCGCACGACCTCGTCCTATCCTCAAGCTGGTGTTCAACCAGACTTGAACCCCTTCATGGCCTTTGACTAGCTGGGTGATCAATGACCAAATAGTGGTCCACTTGTCTCGGGGTGCGAAGGTGTCTGGTTTCCTGCAAGCACACTATGTGCATCTGTTCTTGGTGGAAAATGGTTGCAAGGCTCAGCTGTCGGGCTCCGGCACAAGTTCCCGGTTTCCCTTGAGTCGATTTCAATGAGAGCACATTAGCGGTGGCGATTCTCAATTGATGCACCATGTTGGGTATCGGCTCTGCTGGCGAAACCGGTCGCCTGTTGGCAACCTGATGCGGCTTAACCTCCCGATCCTGTATGGTGTGGATCAGCTTTTGATTGATCATAGGAGGCAAGGATGCATGCTGCTGTTCAAAATGTGGAAGGAGCCAAATCCACTGCAGTGCACATCGAGCATTGGCATCGTTCAGCCACCTACGAATGGGGTCTTCTGGGCTTTTGGCCTTCTGGGTTGCCACCTTTGCAGCAAGGTCCGCCACTTCATTACCAAAAGTGCCTTGATGTGCATACGTATGCATCCAGTTCACTGGGATGTTCTGGGAATGCAAACAATGATGCAAGGATCGAATGATAATCCACCAACCGGGGTGCGCTCGACTTTGCCAATCTTCAAATGTTTGTTTCCCTGTGATCAAGGCATCAAACACAAACGTAACTTGTGGTTTGAAGGTGAGCGGTTGCGTGATCTTCAAGGTCCAAATCAGGGCCCATATCATGGCAGAATGTTCTCCATGCAGTGCACAATGACCTTCCGATGCTGTTGCAAGGATGCCTCCTAAATGCCAGCCTGTCTGGGTGCACACAAATAGAACTGCTGAACTGCCAGGATGTCCATCCTTATATGCCGAGCCATCAGTGTATATCTGTAGCTCCATGGGTGGGGTGTTCTGGTCCCAAACTGGATATGCTAAGATCTGCTGCAGGATGGCTGGCGGAATCTGGACTTCAGTTGGCCACTGAGTCAGTATCGGAATGGGAATGTTCATGAGGAATGCTCGTTCTCGAAAGACCGGCGCAAAGTCGATCATGACCCGCGGTGCCGGGGTACTACCTGATGCTTCTGGAGGTTGCGGAGGCTGACTAGGGGCACCAGGTGCATTCTGACGGCTTGATGGATTCACGTGATCAGTGGCATTCGGGTCACCTTCAGCGTCCGGATGCGGCACAGGTGCAACATGTGAAATGTCCTGTCGCATGTATGAGGGCATCTGAAGAATGACAATCATGAAACCATATCCATTGCTTACCGGCGTCGGAACATCGTCTCTAACCACGGTGCCTCCGTGTGAGACTGAACACTGAAGCAACTGGTCCATGTTGAAACACCGTGGGTATTGACCTGCCTGGACAAGGAGCTCCCTGCGAGTAGCATCTGGTGATACAATGGTCGCCATATGGGCTATGCTCGGTCCTTCAACGGTGGTGAGCAACACTGCACGATCATTCTGTCCAAGGTGTTGTGCGAGAATCACGTATGCTCCATTGCCTCTTCTTTCAACGGTGTCAGGCGGTTTTGGCATCACAACATATAGGTTCACCTCATGTGCAGGGTCAACCATGTCTCTCCATGCGTCAAGGATGTGCTGCTGCCACTCCTCCATGGGTAGGGTGAGGCGTACCGCTCTTGACACGTAGCAATGTGTCATGCGAAGAGGAGACACAAAGTATGTGCGTATGTACAACACGGGACCTTCTTCACGAAGTTCAACTGCAGAATCATGCGCCCATGCTAGTTGCATCAGTGCTCCGAACTGAGTGCGCGCCCTAGTGAACTCGATCTGTCTCTGACTTAGTCGATCTGCTCCTCCAGTGGCCTCTGCAGGAGGGTGCTGATTCTCAGGTGCATCAGTGGGCGAGTTTGGGTGCTCATGTGGTGAACACATCCAAAGGGGCTGATTCAATTGCTGGAGCTCGTACTTCCCTGCCTCTAGTGTCTGTGGTCGTGGTAGGTGAGTCTTGGTCTGCATCAGAGATCCCTCATCAGCTGGATCTCGGTTTCGAGGGGTCATCACAAGAAGTACTGAGAGTCCTGAAGGCCTCCGAGCTGGAATGCGAAGGTCAACTGGGCGACCAAAAATGGTGACCTCACATTCATACGTGGTAGCACATTGGAACTCATTTGTTGTGGCAATTTGGTAGCTCTCAGCAGTAGTGAGTTCGGGCATCGAAACTGCTACTCTGTGGTGTACCACTTCGTCTCTGCGCATCACCTGGGTGGTGATCAGTGTTGAAATTTGTCGGTAGCAGTTATGCTGCTCAATGATCATGTGAGGCAATCCTTCACGGGGCTCTCCATGCAAGGCAAGCGGTTGTGGCATGACCCAATGCATACTGAAAATGGCGCCCTTCTCCATAACATCTTCCCATAGGGTTTCAATGTCACGAGCCCAAGTGTTCGGGTCTGGTGCCAACGTGAGTAGGCGACTCATCGGGCATCTGTTGTGCCTTGTGTGTGAGATATACCACGAGTGCACACTCAGACCTCCAAAGGCAGTGAAGGGTTGACAAGGTTGCGATTCCTGGGGAGTCTCAGGGAGAATCACGAGATTGGGGCTCAGTGAGGGCTGTGCCTCAGGGCTATTGGGGGCATACGAAATCAGCGAGTCCCAGAGTCCGATGTTTGCATCTAATAGCCAGTCTGTGAGCTGTGCCCTGTGATCTCTTGTTTGATGTGGTGCTAACCTGACCAAAAGGAAATCACCATGTTGGAATCTTCTAGATCTCTGGTCAAACGTCTCCCATACAATGCCATTGTGTTCAATGGTGACAAACCATGGGTATGCATTAACGAGTGCAGCGAGTCGAAGGGTTTGAACAAAATCATCCCTCGCACAATGCGCGGGCAGCATCCAGATGGTTTGATGAATGGTAGGGGGTCGTGGGATCCCTCCTACCGGCTGATCATGGAGACACATGACTTCCACAAAACATACCATGTGGTCTCTGGGAACAGGTGGTTCCTCAGTTCGAATCACCATGACAAGGTTATCTTCCCTGTCTTGAAGCTGCTGCACTGGGTGAACGCTTGCAATGTCGTCCACTGAACAGAACAATGCTCTGGCGGCATCCATGCGAGTAGGTGTGGCTTGACTTTCTGGGAGGTCAAGTCGTCCATTCATGGAGTCACGTGAGAAGAAAGTCCATGTGATGATGTTTTCTTCTTCTGATTCTGTTCGATTGGTAGAGGATCTAGCATCTGGATCTGATAAATCGTCATCTGAACCTTGCACATCATGGTCCTCATGACGTTCGGAATCCCTCGATCTCGATCGATCACGCTGCATGAACGATACCGTGTCGCCCTGCCATTCATGGGATTGATGCACTTGTGGGAGTCTCCGGATCAACACGGCCCCGGGGGACAGCGGTTCCTGGAGGTCCACACGTGCTTCCATGTTGTGTGGGGATAGGTCAGGGTAGGCCGCATCCTGACGTCCCCGCCGTATGTGCAATCTCCATGGTTTGTTGGTGCTGCGAAAAATGTCTTGATGTTGGATTTTGGTACGAAACATCTTCCATTCATCTGCCAAGCCTATATGCACGACGATCTGGGGGACAAAAGAAACCTTCTTAGTTTGTTCTGGTGGAGCTCGTCGGAGGATTCCTGGGCGTGAGCAATTGCACGGAGGCGGAACAGTATGCTGCCATGGCGGTTGGCCATGGACTTCCCACTGCAACTGTGCTGCGTTGTCAATTGCTTGCCATGGTGAGAGGAAATCTTCCTCACCAACAATGGAATGCAACCACGATGCTACGGCTGTGCTGGTGGATAGGGGGAGGATATCCTGCCCTAGACAAGCTACACTCAAGATGCCAACTTGCCGGGCACGCCAAAAGGCGTAGTGGATGGAGCAGCTAGACCTGTTGAGTCTTCGACCGTCAACATGTCCTCGTCCTTCACACCTGTCTTTTGCCGCTTGTATGCTGACTCTTGCACAACTGCATCGGCTCTGTCCTTGATTTCCGAGAGCTGCTGAGTCATATTCAGGAGACCTTCCTTGAGCGCCTCCTGAGGCGGTGTTCGAAGAGGTGGAGACTCTTCGTCCGATATTTCCTGGGTTTCTTCGTTGTCCTTCTCGACGGTGCTTTTCTCTATGGCTTTCAATGCATCCTTGGCTTCCTTCAAGTTGGCCTGGGCTTTCACGACGTCTTCCTCCAAAGCAGAGTCCCTCTCTGTGAAGTCTTTGACGTAGCCTTGCCATTGCTCGACAGATTGCCGAAGGTACATCTGCCACGCTTGATGGAGCTGTGTGCGAGCCATCTTTGCCGCCTGTAGGGATTTGCGAGCTCCTCCATACCGAGTGACCGCTTTGTGCAAATCCGTAGTCGATGCAATGCCTTGTTCCTTCTCCTTCTGGGATACAAACGCTTGCACTTCTGGCGATGCATTTTCCTGCTTCTTGACCAATGAAAGCAAGTGCTGGAGGTCTGTCTCTGCTTGACTGGGAGCTTGAGAGCTGGTGGCTCCAGAGGGAGCAGGGGTCGGCTGCTGTTGAATCCATGGTGGTGGATTCAGTGGAGGCACATAGAACTTGTCCTTTCCCTTGTTGTTCTTGGCCCCTTTGCCTTGTCCCTTGCCACCCTTTCCACTTCCTTTCGGTCGCTGGGAGTTCGATCGATCTCTGGGAGCTTGTCGTTGGCGAGGTGACTGCGATCGATCTCCTTGGTCCCAATGATCCCATTGTGTCTCCCATGCTGGCGGGTAATTGGTCCACGGCGGCTGCTTGGGCTTCTGCTTCTGCTGTGGTTGATGTACGTAGGATCGATCCATGACTTGCTGCCAAGGATATCGGCAGTGGTAGCAATACTCCTCTTCTCCCTTTGTGAATTTGCGGCAGAAGAGGCACTTCCATGGGTCCAACTTCTTCTTGGTGGTCATCGCTGCCACACGAATGGTGCGGATGAGTGAGAAGTCTCGAGAATGGTGTTTTCTCAATTGAGCTGCAATCTGCAGCAGTTGGACCTTGTCCAAAATTTCGTGGCCCCTCCTGTGTAGGTACCACTTGAAGCGGGCAACTGAGCGTTGCCGCCTTTGATGTCTTCGCTGCGAGGGTGTGATGTTGACAGATCAGTGCAATCACGCACCAACGTATCACGGAGCGGATTGTCATACACCTCCAGGAAGACGACGAATTGAGGGTTTATGGAGAACCCTAAACCAGGCACCGAGCGCTATGGCTGGAAGGCAGATGCCCGCGGGAAACCCGCTAGGTCTTCCACTCTAATCGGTTTGGGAGTACCGAAAACCGTTAGAGCAGAAACGCCTCACACAGGAACAAAAACAAATAATAAACACCAGGAACGCACAAGGCCAAGATTTCAGTACGCTGTGAAAGCTATCATTCCTCCACAGTCATGATGAACCATGTCTAACCTCCACATTATCTATCAATTATTATTGTATCCAAACTATATCTATCAGCTGTCAGTCATTGTTATCCTCCCATATCCTCCCATGATCCAACAAAATCCTGGTGAGTCCTCCATGAAATCCCGGTGAATCCTGATCCTGTTTTTCCTCCAGAATTCCTCCATGAAAAACACTCCCATGGCCGTGACCCTGGTGAATTCTAGTGCCACGGCACTGACAATCGATGGTGTACTTCGTCTTCGCTGCAGGCTTCGCCTTGGGCGTTGCCTTTGGGCCCGGCATCCTGGGGCCACACCGAACTACCACGTCACTGGTCACCAGGTCACCTGGTAGGTCTAGGAGTGATGAGACCTTCACAGCTTTGATCCACTGAAGGTGACTGGTGAGCCGAGAATAACTGCATCACGAGTTGATTCCTCACCCTGATGGTTATCAAAAAATGTTGAACATTCTGATATTGCAATCAGCAATGAGCACACCTGCAATCGCACTCCCAACTGAGCAGCACAGCTGTCCTGCTTGACGCAGCGCTCGCTTGGCCGCCGCCCAATTTCGCTATCGAGCCGTCAGCAGCAGTACATCTGATTGGATAAGCTTATGATATCCAAGAAATCCAGGAGGGTGCCTATCTGTAGAACACCAACAACCAACAACCAACAACAATCATTAACCACTTGCGGCTGCGTTGCAACAACCAACAGCCAACAACGGGCACATGCCTCTCAAGCCATCCCCACGCGCGGACCATGGGGCCTCGTTGATCTGGCTGTCCACCTCCTCCATCTCGTTGAACCTCAGCACTGCGGAGGCTTGGAGGCGTGTTTTGGGGAGATGATTTGTTTTATTTGACATGAACCGGCCAATCATTAAAACGACCTAATGATCATTAAACATCATTAAACCAAAATTAAACAATCATTAAACCATAACTAAACCATCATTCAACCGTCATTAGACCTCATAAACCCTACTACACACCCTAGAAAAAAATTCCATAGCAATCATTGAAAATTCCCTTCACTAAAAACCCACTGAGGCGTCGCACTCGTAGCTGAGGAGCTGTGCTTCGGGGATGAGGCTGGAACCGTCGGTTCTGAGGCCCAAGGGCAGCTGGAGGGCGACTTGGGGATGGCGATGGGCAACCTTGGGTGACTGATGGGTGGCGGATGGTGGTGGATGGTGGTGGATGCCAGTTTCATCATGGTGAAATATGTGGTGAACCGATTTTTTCGCATCTTTTACTTTGGTTGAGACTCGTTGGAGGTTTAGGGAAGCCAAAAGCATGCAGTTTGAAGATGATGAATGGGCAGTTGATGTGGCTGGGTGGCATGGTGATGGCTAGTTGCGGCCAAGAACCTTGGATATAAAGGTGAACAGAAAGGCAGCACTGACGCCATCTTCGGGCATTGGCCAATACTAAATAACACCAAAGTTTGAATCGTGATCACTGTTGCTTTTGGCTTGGCCATCCAGAGCCAACTGCTCAAATACGCAATGAAAATGCATCAGTAAAGCCTCCCCCAAAAATGGCACCTATGGCCAATCTGCATCACACAAATGATTGGCTCCAAGCGATTTTGCTTAGAAGTGCCAGTCGCCAAGCATCAACTCATTGATTCCTTGCCCCCATCCAATTCCATACGCATTCCATCGCCAAAACATGGTGCAAAAATCAGTCGCTCTAGAGTCCTAACCTCATCAAAGCTGCTTTCCCACAGTTAATCAACCAGCTAGTGGATGATCAAACATATAAGCCTGCACGTCTCTATGGATGCAGGTCAGCCAGCTCGCGGCCTCGCAGGCAAAGGCTGCCTCAACTGATCTGCATCAGGAGCATGCAGTGATGAACCTCCAGGGGTGCAACGTTGGTCCCAAACCCAACGATTGGTGCAACGGTTCAATGGTTAAACCAACCGACTATTATTGATGTTGCTTGGTTGATTAACCAATGGTGTTGGTATGTGTTGGTTGCTTCTGATTAAGCACGAGTTGGTAGGCTCATTAAGGCCATGAGTGGTTCATCAAGCAACTCATCAACTGCTGGACATGACAGAGCTCCATGACCCCCTGATCATCCAAAATAGCTGGCTGGAAAATGAAGCCCCGTCCCCGGTAGCTGAACCAACTAGAAACGGAAATTCTCCTTTGCTATGTCAGGTTACGAAAGCGTAATGCACCAATAAAACATTTCAAGAGAAATTACAACCACCCACAACAAACACAACCTTCAACCTTCACAGACTGTGAAACCTAAGGGACTTTTCAAAAAGTGCAAGATCTGACAATTCTCGTTGAAACATGCCCGCAAAAGCTTCATCAAAATAGATTGCACTTCATCTATTCTGTGTTGCACGTTCCGGTGCCACCATGGCGCCATGCAACTTTAGACACCCAAAAGGGGCAACCAAGTTCAACCAAGGGCAACCAAGAGTCATTTGTGGCTCCTTGCTGATTGGGTACGCATCATCATCTTCTTCTTCTTCTTCATCATCATCATCATCATCATCATCATCATCATCATCATCATCATCTTCTTTTTCATCATTATCATCATCATCATCATCATCCTCATCCTCATCAACATACCATCAGTCACCCATAATCAGACCATGATTTTCAAAACACTGACCATTAAAAAATCCGAAAGTAACAGTATAAAACCGTCCTGAACCCATCATCCAATGAGCATCATGAGTGGTTGAAGCAACATAAAACAACTACTATAAACTATCATGATGAATCATCAAGAGCCATCTCTACCCATCCATTAAATGTCCATGTGGCATCCTTAGCCCGTCATGATCCGCCTCCATCCATTCCAACCCGTGGCATCGCACCTGTTCCCGGATCCGAAGCTTGCTGCGGCATCAAGCTGCCAGGGGCCGACTCAGCCTGGAGACCCAAGGAATGCTGGGGCAATGGTCACCTTGGACACGTTATGACACGTTCATTGATATCAACCATCTTGGGCCTCTTGAAGGTCAATGATGACCTAATCTCATATGCTGATGCTTGGTATATTGAAGGTTGATGACGGCTAATCTCAGGCTGTTTCTTATGTTGGGCCTTCACAGGGTGTTTTGGTGAAGTGAAGAGGCTTGCTGGCTGCAAGGACGCGAATGAATCTCATGTACACTTCCAGCTTGGCTTGGAGGTATCTGCCCCAATTAAACCAAACAACCAAGCAATGCCCAGAACGTACGAGTACAGCCTTCTAGTCAACTCACTTATCCTGGCGTGTGGTACTTCAATCGTAATTAACTATTACGCATTCTCAACAGCATAAGAAATGTCAAGCTATCACTATGGTCATGAATGACGTTTCAGCACTACTAAGTCGCTTCAAGATACAAAAGGTAATCAATGAACCATTATCAAGTCATCACTCTCGACCATGATTTGCCCATGGGTGCTATTGGATGACGACCAACCAATTCTCAGGCAGCACGGCTTCACAAGCCTGCAAGCGCGTGCCTGAGCACCGCGGAGAGATCGGCGGGTTGACTTGGTGGCTCCGCGGCGCATAGCCAGCACGAACATCGACAAGTATCATGGCTAAAGTGTTGGACCATTGGTAACCACTAATTGGCCAGTAGTTCAAGATATGCTCCCTAACGGTCACTAAATGCACATTATTGGTCATAAATGTGGAACCAGTGTTCGGCTATATTAAAATCTAAAAGAAATATTGACCAACACTATCCACTTTCAACCATCAATACGCATCATCACTAAGATGTTGGTAGTTGGTGTTCTCTCGCCCCATCACCGTCTCCAAGAGTTCAGCTAAGCCAAGGTAGTTGGCTATTGAACATTATTGGTGACCATTGGTAGTTCTTGCTGGCACTTAGTCTTGATGGTTGATACTGAAGTTACTGATGGCTCGGCTGATGGTACCTTGCCGACTTGCAAAGGAACCCCTTGATCGCCTTTCTGGCTGGCAAATTGTCAGTCAAAACTGGCACTTCAATGATACTTCATGCCTTTTTCGTTCCTCAATCGGCCAAAAACATGACTCATGGGCCATCAGTGACTATCGTAAAGTACCAATCTTATGCATGGACCAGTGCTATCAACCAGTGAGTGACCACCATTGCTCACCAAGCAAGTCCGCCAAAGCCCTGCCGCCCTCGCCTGGACCCAGCTGTTCAGTGGAGGTGATCCTGGAAGCGGCGGATCGTTGCTGTTGATGGAAAGTGGCTGCTTGTGTGGCTGCCTGTGTTTCCAACAATACTGGGGATCAAGAAATTCATGATGTTCATCATCAATTCTTCATCAACGATGATGATGATGATGATGATGATGATGGTGATGATGGTGGTGATGATGGTGGTGATGATGGTGAAATAAGCTGCAATCATGACGGGATCTGCTATGCTGCAATTCCATGCTGGGTGCTTGATAACCTGTTTGCAATCACCCATCGTTCCGATTTGTGTGACCAGCCTTAATTGTTTTTTTCTGCTGCAAGTGAGGGAGAAGCAAATGCAAGCGGTTTCCAAGTGGCCTTCGTCCAGTTTGGTACATCATTGCACTTAAGCAAACCTCAGTTGAGCTGCACCCGTGGAACTTTGCCATATCTTGGCGGCTGCCAAGCAGAAAGAACAAGGACACAAATGTCAGGTGCAGCTTGCTTGATCTACACCTAGTTCACTCTCGAGACGCAGCTACACGATGCCACTATGCTACATGTTTACAGGAATAAAGTTCAGATATCACAAACACATCAAGAAACGAAATCCTACAGTCTGATGGCATCTCTGCACAAATTGGTAGAGTAACCCACTCCCACAGCAGGATGCTATTCCAAGGCGCGACGAAAGCCAACAATGTAATCACCAGATTCCACTGTGAGCCTCACAAGTCTTTGATCTCCAAATCTCGTAGGTCCAGTAAACAGTGAGCCCCACAACCGATGGCAAAATTGGGGAGGTGTATGGAGGTGGTATGTTATTTTTGCGGTTTTATTATTATGGATTTGGGAGTAGTTCTTGTTGGGCTGGATGTCTGACCTTTCCTTGAATGAACGAAAAGGTCTCAGAATGGATGACACTTGCAGAGCTAGTCTCATGCAAAAACCAGCTGTAGATCTCGTACACCAGAGCCAGGTCGGCAAACATGTGAATGTATGTCAATGATGAGGAGCAGCAGCAACACCATCGACAAGAACAACCGCTTTGTGATGGCAATCACATTACTGTTAGTTCATATTGGTTAATAGTGTTAAATGATGCCAGCCAACAGCAATCAACAGCAATCCAAAAAGCAGAAGCAACACCAACAATACAATCTATACATCAAGGGATGCAATTAAAAATCCCGCCGCCTCCTGTGAAAAACATCTCCCAGAAGTACACCACAATCACTGCCAGGCACTGAATGACCTTAGGTCCATTAGTTCTTTTGTCAGGAAATCGGTCGTCAATGAACTCCTCCTACTCTAGGCAAAACACTTGCTTTAGAGATTTTGATTATAAATGTTGTCTTAGAGATTCCAAATAGATGTGGTACCGCAATCGGTAATCCCATCCTAAGCGAAAAAAACCCATCCCAAGCGAAAAAACGAGACCAGGAAAATTGCAATACAAACCGTGAGAGCTGGGCTGGCTGAAAAATGGCCACGTCGCATATTATGCATCGCAGCCACCCAGCAATGCACGTCACGTGCAGCATTGGGTGGTGGATGCACGTGGCCCTCTAAAACTTCACCGGGACCTCCTCTGCCAATGTTGTATTCATCCCGTAGCTATGCCATCGATCTTGTCGGGTTGACGCTTAGCTGTTGCTGATGGTGATAGACCAGTGAGTCAGTGATGGATGGTCGTTATATAATGTCAATCAACAAGCAACCATCAAAGACCATCAAATCCAAACAACCATCCATGAGCTCAACCCATCTTAGCCCTGCGAAGTTCTGCCATTCTCAGCATCACACACGGCCCCAGGCCCACCAGTAAGGTCCCAGCTGAGCGAGCCAAAGTGGAGAGGTACTTGGAGACGTAGCCCGTGAACCTGAGGCATGGCACGGCTGGTGACAGGCCCTGGCAACGCTGCACCAACCACTGGACGCTGCTGAGGCCCTGGGCCAACTCTGCACCACTCGAGCCATGATCGCGGCGCCTCGGGCGTGGCACAGCTGCGATGAACCGCTGATCACCCTGGAGGATTTCAACGGTGCCATCGGTTTTCATGGCTTTACTGTAAAAAAAACATGGCTCAGCTATAAAGGGGTTGTCTAATCAGTCTAATCTCCAAAAAAAAACGGCCCTTGTTTTGATTGTGGCGGGACTCGAAGGTATATGGTACAATGATGCCTGACAATTCGCCCCTGTCTTCCCTATGATCCAGCTTAGCTCGTGCAGCTGGCGCAGCGTCCACTGAGGATTGAGCACATCCAACCGGTGAACGCAGCTTCTAACATTTCAAGCCTCATCTCAAGCACAGAGTGCAGCCAGCGTTGGACTAGCCGCTGGCCATGGAGCATCATCAGTCAACTGAGCTGGAAACCAGGTGCCAAAGAAGAGACTTTGCTTCAGTGACACCGCACGAAGTATCAACCTCAACATCTGCTGGAGGTTTGGCGATGGTTGTTATGGGCCCCAAGCTAACTATGTATTGGGAATTTTTTGGAAGCTTCTCCATAGAGATGAAGTCCCACACGTTGGCGTTCTCCCACAACCTCACCCTACAGGCCTGTATTCAATAGCCAACAAGCAGCTTCAAACAGCTTGGGACCAAAGGAGCAAACACGTGCAAACACACAGATTTGCAGGCTCTGTCTTTCCAAATCACGTCTGATCTCTTTCAAAAGGCCTGACACCCTTGCTCATCTGCAAAAAACCCCTGAGCCTTCTGACAAACCAGGAAGAGACAGCAGCAGGCCGCCAATCTCGAGCCACACCTACCACTTGGTTGAATTTGTGGAGGCCTGGAGGCCCCTTGTCTCAAACTCATCTCAATTGATTACATGGCAGCTCCCAGAGCTGGTATACCTTCATGACCTCAACTGACCTGAACATCTATCCGCAAAATCCTCGGTCTTTCTAAGCTCTTTTCAAAATTCTATACACCTCGCAGGTTGATACGTGGCATCCATCATCCCACTCTGCCAACAGCTACCCCAAGATCCAGTGCCACGACTCCTCCAAAGGATTGATCATGTCGCGTGTTGCATGCGACATCCGTCCTTCTGAATGTAGAAGTGCTGGTCCAGGCTGCTCCTCCATGAAGTTTGTGTCCACAACAGGTCCAAAAAGACTTGGTTTGTGGCCGAATGTATTCATGTTTGGTTACAAAAGGTGTATTGATGGATGCTATGGGAGTTGCTCAGGCACAAACTGGAAGCACTGCTGTAACAAGAAATGCTCTCGTACGCTCATCGCACTAAAACTACAATCATCGGACCTGAGTGTTCTTCAGTCTAGATGCAAGTGTCTGTGTATTTCCATCGGGTCCCCCCTAAAGATCACAAACCACCAGTATCAACCAGCTCTGTTACCGTATGTTGATCAACCATCAGTGTCAACTAGTATCATCAACTATGATCAAGCGTTTATGTAAGTTATTGATGATGAACTCTGTAGTTACAGTTCCTGTCAATCATCATGGCCATTCATATGCACCATTACAGCCATTCGAACATCACTGGGATCCAACCTGGGCTCGTTGTACTTGGGCTTCAGCAGTTTCTCCAAGTACACCGAGGCCGAACACGACAAGGCCTCGGGGGAGCTCCTGAAAACTGTTGAATTGCGTGAGCCAGCCGGTTTAGGGAAAAATAAGTGTTTAAAGAATGGTTCCTTGAGAATAAGACACACATCAGCCGAAAAGGAAAATGGGAGGTCATCCTCATGAACACAAACGGAAGGGGTAATATGACCAAGGTACTCTTTACTTGTCTAAGAACCCAATAAGGTAAGATCTACACATGGATCACACACTCGCAGAACCCAGCAGCAACTTTTCCCCCAGTGGCGCAGTCAACTGCGCAGAAGATCCAAAATGTCTGCGTGCCACGATGACAACATCCAAACGCCCCTATTTGGTGCGTTTCCACATCTCACCTAGATCCTTGGACGGTGGATCAGCTTTCCTTTTCTTTGACTTGCCCGGCTCCGTCTTGTCGGCTTTGCGTTTCTCTTTTGGTACATCATCAGCAGTTTTGTGTTTGTTCTTCTTGCTTTTTTTCTCGGCTTTGTCATCCTGGTCTGATGGCTTTGAAGCCTCAGTCTTGTCATTGTGACCCGTCTGGGACTCTGCATGATTGTCACCGTCGGCATTCTCAGGGGGAAGTTCTGCTTCAGGAACACTTTGTGTTGCAGCAGCCTCCTCAGCCTGTGTCTCTTTCGTTTTCTGAGTCTGACCGTCATCCATCTCTTCTGCCCTTGGAGTCTCCGACATGTCATGCTTTTTGATCGTATCAACCTTTGCATCTGGAGTGGCAGGTGCATGTGGAGTGGCAGACTTGCCATGGACGTTCATGTCGCCATCGTTTTCAACAACACTGGTGCTCTTTTCATCCTCATCCAAAGTTGTTTTTTCAACAGCGGCCAGCACCAAGTCAGCCTGCTTCTCAATATCCTGTCCTTTGGTAGAAGGAAGATCCTGCTGCCCTGTCTGCTCAGACGGAGCATCTTGCCCATTGGAAGAAATCGACCCGCGCACCCGTGCTGCCCGTGATGGCATCGGTGAAGATGCGAAAAAGTTGTCATCATCTGCAAAGCCATCATCATCATCATGCTGTTCTGCCTTGGCAGCAGCAGAATCCAAAACGCTGGGAACCACTGCTCTCACACTCACATCTGGGAGAGCCCTGATGAACAGCTCGCTGTAAGGCTTGAGTCTCACCTGCAGCCACGAACAGTAAACATAGCAAATAAGAAGATGAGCTGGTACAAAGATTCTCCCTTTAAACGTTGGTCTTCAAACTGGAACAAGTAATACCAATTTCTTGCGCATGTAGTTGGAAAGAAATATTTGCGCTAAGTCAACGTCAATGTTAAAGTGTTAGGTCAAACCTGGAAGATCGTGTCCAATGTAAACCAACATGTATAGTGAATGATTTTGCCATCCCGGCCTGATCTGCAACAAATTTCAAAGCCGCATTGCGTTCATCTGGCACGTGCATTCCGAAGAACCTGTAGAAACATCCAAAATCAGTGGAAACATTTACCCTTGGTCGACATATTTGGTTTCTGGATGGCACTGGATTGGTGTTTGGTGTTTCCAAAACTGAAGTTAGTCGTGGTGGTCGGGATGATGCGAAAATTGACACCAGGTAGCAAAGCAAACCAATTTAACCAAATCGAAAGCCATATCAATTACATCTAGCCCGCCCAATTCCCCTAGTCCAAAATCCGTGGAATGGGTAAATTTGGAAACCAATCGTAATTGTTTTGGACCAAACTTCCTGTATTCGATCTGCAATTCAAATTATTGATTGTTTTTTTCGAAACAAAATTCAGAACATCTTTCAAACTTTCTTTGTCTGCCTTATACCGATGTCATCGTCGTGAACACACTTCTCCAACACAATGAAGCCGGCAGGCATCACCACCACATCTCCTGTGCGGACAAATGCAGCAAAGAGTGACGGCAGCTGCAACGCATCTGGTATCGATTTGGCCTGAAGTGCCATCAGTCGCTGTCGAACATCCGGTAAGTTCTCTGTTTGCCAATATGCAGCAGCTTCGTGCGCACAGCAGCACACCAACATCTTGCCACCGGTGACCTGCATCCAAACAGAAACACCTACCATCTTTGAATTGCAAATGCCTAGGGCCTAGAAGAAAAACAACCGCAGACATCATAGCTAACATGTATCAAGTAAGTTTGCAGCATATGTTTTTTCCTTGGGCCCTTTTGACACCCGCCTGAAGACGTACAGTAGGCAAAGCCTGGGAATCAACCCCGCAATACCATGTCGTCTCCTTGCTCCCGGAAAGCCACAGTCGACGGAGACACTCCATGTTCTTCTCCTTGTCACCATCCATATCTTTGGAAGCTGCCGTAAATGCTGCATCCTACAAACATGATTGTACGCACGTACAAGCCAAAAATCAAGATTACACTTGTCACTTGTCAAGTCTTCACGTGTAGCTCGCAATACGAATTCTTTCACCAAACTAGCACTGAACACAAACCCGAAACAAAAACACATCTTTGATGCTTTTGACCCGATTGTTTGATCATTTGGATCCCCGATGCAAAATAAATTGGAACTATGATATTGAACCTTGTCCTCGCCTCAATTTGACAAATTTTCCACGTCCGGACATCTCCAGGAAGGAGGCCAAACAAGATTGATCCTGTTGTCTCTGCGAGGGCCGCGTCGTGGACCAATCCAACTGACCGATCCTCCTTGCCGTTCTTCAACTGGTCTCTGAACTCACCAATGGATTTGTCTAGGAGTTTCTTGGCGCTAGCACCTTCCTTGCCAGTAGTGCACATGGTGATGACCTGTTTGCCCTTTCGGACCTTAGTTTGCAAACAGCATTGTGTGAATACCTTTTGAACTTGAAAGAGGGCGCGATACTGAATAGTCATGTATTCAATGACATATATCATCACCACAATTGTCTTGTGCAGTGCAATAGCAATATTGCTGATGATCATTTTTTAAAGGGATCGCATACGATTCTTCAACCAACCCTTTCATCTTTCATCACTTGGTAAGACGAACCATTTACAAGATTCTACAAACCATGTTACAATAAAACCAACCTTCGCATGAAAATCAACCAACCAGGGGACCAACCTGACCGATTTTACTGGAAAACAAATCATATCAAGTATCAAGTGTCCACTATATCGAATCAAACATAAAAGTCGATCAACCATCTTGTCAACTGAACTTTTTATGTTATATATATATGTAAAACAAGCTAAATACCAGCCACCCAATCCAGTCATCAATCATCCAATCGAAAATATCCAAGATCAAATCCCAAACGATGAGATTAAACAAAAAGTATCATTAGATCAGCCATGAAAGACATCAACAATGGTACAACCAAAGACCCAGCGGTAATGTCAACATTAATCAGCAAACCAAGCATTATATATACACTGTATGTGTCCCAGCCCCATGCCGAAAAAAACAAAAACAAAATCATCAACGGAAACCATATCAGCCATATGATCAAATATAGTTTGATGAACCATCAATTTGACTTCAATACCAAACATGAAAGTCAGCAAACTCAACCAAGCGCCAACCAGGAGATCATGAAATAATTAAAAAGACCCAAAACTACCCATCACCACATCAACAATAGAAGGATCATACATGAGAAAACCAGTCATCATACTAATCATGAGTCATGAATTATGCCATCAAATGATATACATGCATATAAATAAGTACAAAAACAAATATCAATATATAAGTATACATATATATATATAGTGACCAACCATGACACCAACAAGACAAGCGCATCACGAACAAGAAAGCAAGCCGCAGCCGCAGCCATCATCTCAATGATCATATCAAGTGTAACCAAAGAAATTGAAAAGCCGTTCTCACTCATCATGTCATCCTGAATTTGATATGATATGATCGATAACATTCACCATACCAATCATCACACGCAAACCGTCCTGAAGTGAAGATCATAGTGGGCCCTACGGTAAATGATCTCCATAGTCACATGAGCAGCCCTCAAAACCTCCAAGTATTGACTTATGATAGACATGAAACTGACTTGCCTCCACGTAAGTGAAAACCACGCGCGCGAAAGTTTCGCGAAAGCAACGGCGCCAATCATGGAAATGGCACATGTCGCGCAAGCCGCGCAAAGCGAAAGAGCTCACATGAAAACAAACAACCAAATACGGCGCGAAAGCTGCGCGAAAGTAAAACTCTATAATTCATGTGCACGAAAGCTAAACCCTGGCGCGCGAAAGCAGCGCGAAAGGTTGGCGTAAGCTGGGCTGGATTGCAAAGCCGTTAAACAAGGGTGTTCGTCACCGCTCACTTGACCATGGGGGTAAATGTTTGTCTACTCTTTCTTTGGTCAAGCTGATTTTGATCGCAATCACAAAACCATCTATCATCCAACTAACCATCACTTGTGTCGAAGAAAACAATAGGAAACATCAAATCAACCTGGTCAGCTTCCGTGAAAGCTGAAACCAATTTTTTAAAAACTAGAAATCGATGGTTGACTTTCCCCTTCCAGAGGTGCGCAAGTTCGCAAAGGGTACATATCATCAGTCTGATTCCAGACGACTTTTTTGGGGGATCTGCAATTAGATGTTCTATTAATCAACCATCAATCTATCGCCCTTTACAATTGTTGATTCAATGTTCTGCAGATAGTAGCAACGGGTTGGCACTGCATGAACAGCATTGGCGCCGCATGTGGTTGCAATGGATCTTTTGCTTCATCAGTTTCGGACTGCATTGAGTACGTCGTACATCATCATCATCATCATCATCACCATCATCACCATCATCATCATCATCATCACTGACCATGCATCATCATCATGCATCATTCATTTTTCATCATTCATCATTCATCATTCATCATTCATCATTCATCATTTATCATTCATCATTCATCATCATGCATCATGATCATCATCATCATCATGATGATCATCATCATCATCACCATCACCATCATCACCATGACCGCCATGATGATTGTCATCATCACAATCACCATCATCACCACCATCATCATCATCACCATCATCACCATCATCA
>VSDK01015185.1:4114-27982 GCA_009767595.1 Symbiodinium kawagutii
GTTGGACTGGTGGCCTTGTCGGCCATCACAAGCTATCACAGCGGCGCCAACTTTTCGTTTGATGGTCCCATCTGCATAGTGGTTACGCAGAGAAGTTGTGAGGCGGGGAATTCATTGCATGTATTGATTTTCGCAGTTTTGCTGCCTTTGCTTCTGTTGCTTCCTGGCTTCGGAGCTTCGTACGTTTCATTTTGTTTCACCTGGTTTCACTGCTTCTTATCGACCTTAGCTTAGTGCTACCGAGGCGATGCAGGCGAGCAAAAAAAGCTTCACTTGTCCACAGTAATCTCCAAAGTGGGGGACGTCAAAGAACAAGCCTACTCGAGTCACGTTCACCCAGCTGTCGTCGTACTCAGCTTGCTGACAAAGTAGCTGGTAGTTGAACCTGCTCCAGGCTTATCTGGTAACTCGAAGCGACATTATCACAGCTGACACCGTGCTTGAATGCCATCCTGACCCCTGGGTCAGGCAATCCCGTTGCGTCAGAGTTCTCTCGGGAGGCCTCTGCAGGAATTTCTGCTCCATGAATTAATGTGGGTGGGGGGAGGCCGCAGCTCCCCCTCTTTCCTTCGAGCATTTATTTTTTTGCCTCTGCCTCACTTGCAGACGTGTTGTCAAGGTGCGAAACGAATAGCTGCATTTTTGCAATTTGCATACTTGCCCAAGAAACAGCTGCAAAGTGTACCAGAAACATTGAGCCACTTCATGTCATTTTGACGATTAGTGGAGCATAGTTGCAATGCTTTACAACTGCAATGCAATGGCATTGCCTACTCTTTGTCCATTAGAAGATGGCCCAACAGTGTGTGGTAAGGCAAGATGATGATGCAAGATGCTGATGCCTGGAACGTCGACACGTGAGCCGAGTGAGCGCGGAAGTTTCACCAAGCTAATGTCTTACGGCGCCTTGTTTTCTTGGTTGGCTGGTTCTTTTGGGGGTGGTTCGGTTTGTTTCGGCTGATTTTTGGATCTTTGGCTTTTGGCTGTCCCCGTTTTGGTTCGTCTTTTTAGGCACCTTTCTTCTTTTCACTTTCGCAGTCTGTACCAGTGACCGAGGCTTAGCGCCACAACGGCGCTACGCCAGGCAAAAAAAAGAATAGAGGGTAGTAACCGGCGACTCCGGCAACGGCGTTTGAAGACAAGAAAATTCGTGATGTTTTGCGATATTTTGTAGGACTTTGTGGGAAGTTTTGTGTTAATTGCAAAAAAGTGTGTTTTGTTTCATTTTGTTGTGATTTTCTTGTATGCAGCATTCCGAATTATATTCTGCAATACGTATATTTTTGCGCTTGATATTTAGCAACAATTTGGAACCGTTTCTAGCGCGTTGTGATATTTTGGATGTTTTTTAGCATTTTGCAACATTCCATGATACGATTGGATGTTTAAGAATTTGTAGTTTTTTGTAAAACGTTGAAATACGGTTTTATATTTGCAATTGTTGGGAATATTTTTTACAATGTACAATGTTTGTATTACGTTGTAAGATTGTTTCATAAATTATCATGTTTTGTAAGAATTTGTAATATTTTGTAATATATTTTTTATAATGTGTAATTTTCTGAAAATTTAAAAGAGCATTTTGCTATATTTTGCAATACATTGCAATATTGTTGTAATATTTCGGAATACCTTGTACTATTTTGTATTATTTTGTTGAAAATTTGTTTTTTTGGAACATTTTGAAATAGCTTGTAATATTTACGTTGCACTACATTGTGATATTTTGCAATACTTTCTAGAACGTTGTGATACTTTGTGGTGCAATTTATTATGTTAGATTATTTTGCAATACGTTGTACAATTTTTGATGTTAGATTATTTTGCAATACGTTGTAGTATTTTGGAATGCTAAATAATACTTTGTAATATTTTTTTGTGCTTTGTAATATTTCGTATTGCTTTCTGATATTTTGTAATCCGTTGTCATATTTTGAAATACTCTATCACATTTTGTAATATTTTGTATTACTTTGAATATTTTGCACTACGTTATTGTACTTTGTAGCGCGTTGAAATATTTGGTGGTTTTTCAAGATAGGGGTACCCCTAAATCATCCATCATAAGCCATTTATAGTAATAAACCAACCATTTTTTGGGTCCCCTATTTTGAGAAACCACCATCTTGTAATATTTTGTAGTGCTTTGTAATACCTTGTAGTACCTTGTAGTACATTGAAATACCTTTTGCTCTGGTGCGTTTTGCTCTGGTACGTTTGTCTTGGCGTGTTTTGTCTTGGTACGTTTTGCTTCTGTCTTGGTACGTTTTGTCTTGGTACGTTTTCCCCTGGTAGGTTTGGCTTGGCATGTTTTGTCTTGGTACATTTTGTCTTGGTGCATTTTGTCTTGGTACGTTTTGTTCTGGTATCTTTTGCCTTGGTACCTTTTGCTCTGGCACGTTTGTTCTTGATACGTTTGGTGTGGTGTGGTGTGGTTCGGTGTGTGGTGTGGTGTTGTGTGTGGTGTGTTTTGGTGTGTGTTGTGGTGTTGTGTTGCGTTGCGTTGGGTTGGGTTGTGTTGTGTTTTGTTGTGCTGTGTTGTGCTGTGGTGTGTTGTGTTGTGTCGTGTCGTGTTGTGTTGTGTTGTGTTGTGTTATGTTGTATTGTGTTGTGTTATGTTGTGTTGTGATGTGTTGCGTTGCGTTGCGCTGTGTTGTGTTGTGGTGTCGTGTGGTGTGGTGTGGTGTGGTGTGGTGTGGTATTGTGTTGTGTAATGTTGTGTTGTGTGGTGTGGTGTTGTGTTGTGGTCTGTTGTGTTGTGTTGTGATGTGTTGAATTGTGGTGTAGTGTGGCTTAGTGCTGGTGTGGTCTGTGGGTGTGGTGTGGTGTGGTTTGGTTTGGTGTTGGTGTTGGTGTTGTTGTTGGTGTTTGTGTGGTTTGGTGTGGTGTGGTGTGGTGTGGTGTGGTGTGGTGTGGTGTGGTGTGGTGTGTGGTTTGTGTTGTGGTGCGGTGTGGCAGGGTGACACCCTATAGTCCTATAGGCCCAAATGTTATCCCGATAAGCTTTTATAAACTTGGAAACTTCCGCCCACGCCTTTTGCGGGTCCTACTTGTAACATTTATTGATGTTCATGCATGCGCACACAACATGTGTGGATGGCTGAAGACGTGGTACAGTTGACCGCTGTCTGCAAGAAAAGAAAACAATTTACTTTGTTCGCTGATTCGACAAATTGTGATGCATTGACAGCAGACTAACATTAAGTGGTGTTAGAAGTTTGCGGGGGTTACTACAAGGGACTTCTCCTCTCACCCTTCCCCAACAACCAGACAGGCCGCAGGGTCACTGTGTTTCATCGGAAAAATTGAGCAAATTGATTCATCATGTCATGTGATGGTAGGTTTTCTATGATAAACAGTGATTCACATGCCATGGTTGGCAACTGGAAAGTGAATCCATTAGTACGTTCCAAACCGCAAAATTTTGAGTTTGACCGGCCGCGCTTGACAATATGTCACTTGAGGTTCTGGTATCTAAAAGAAGACAGAGCAGGATCACCAATTCAGATTCCCTGGATGCATGAACCCCTGCAACGTGAATCTAAACAGTGGGTGCTAAGCATTTGCGAACAGTGCAATGATCAATCATCCCCTATATGTTGGAAAAAATGTTGTAGATATTTGGCAAAAAGAACTCTTGCAAGTGGAATTACTCTCCCTTGCGTATTTGTGATGTTTGGTTTAACAATGAAAGTCTATTACTCTCCGCATGCGAACACAATGGCGCTCGATGACACGCCGCCATGCGGACTGCGTTGTCCTGGCTCCTGAAAATGTGGCCATGTGCCCTGACTGTTGTGGTGCTGCGGGGTTCAATTTCTTGCTTTGCAAGAACTTTGTCCTCCTGACCCAACTTCTTTGGGTCGATCCTAGAAGTCTGTGCCAGGCTCACAAGTCTGTCCCGAGGTGCGTTGGTTGCCGTAGCTGTCACCGGGCTCTTTGTCGTTGAGGCTGGGGGCCTCCAGCTGTTTCCATGTCTCCCCCAGTGCCACCATTTGTGGTGGCCTTTTTAGAGGCGCCACTCGCAACAACTTGAAGAACGAAGAAGGATGGCCTGACATCCCCATTTATATCTATATAGTTATTATGTTATTTATATGCTATAAGTATCTTTGATGATTCCAGTGATTTTTTGTTTCGCTAAGCTGATGGTCAATCTTTTTCGGTGTTCAACACACGTGCCTCTTGGAATCAGGATGTTGTAGAACATTGCAAGGTTTCAATCAAGGTTCCAGAGGAGGTAGGGAGCAGAAGCGTTCCCACCAGATCCTACAAAGTCCAGAATGGCATCCATCCATTACTGTAAAGAGTCATGCTAGCGATAGAAGAGCGCTTGTTCAGATGGATGACGTACCGGCATCTTGGGAACTCTTGTAATTCCTATGTGCAGAAACCATTAGCAGGCACTCTGGATTAGGTGTTCCAGACGCGCAATCTTTTCTTTATATTGCATTCGCGGAAGATGTTGGACTTATGACTGCCTGCACGGTGGAATGGCTATGCCTCCACCAATACTGCCATGCCTGACTTGTCGTTGGTCGGTTGTATTCCGCAGTTTGAAAAGAAGGCGACCCATGGTAGTGGTTACGTGGTTGCAATGTGTCGAAAGCCTACGAGGTGAGTCAATCTTGTTGGTTGTTTCGCTCATAAACACTGTCTGCTTTTCTGCTATGCTGGTGAAGGCTCGTGTCCTCTTTGTTTGAACAAATATGACAAGCATGCAATCATGCAGGTGAATAGGATGGTCATCACCCATCAGTGTACACACACACATCGGTAGGTGTCTATGTGTGCGCAGCCTGTAACTGCAATTTTCGGAGCCCCATATGACTTCCGAACACTTTGAAATCAGTCTCAGTCAAATGTTTTGGAAGTCATATGCGACTGTTGTAATTCCCATATCCCAGATGTTGGGAATGTCAGCCAGAGCACCGAGCCTACAGTCAGTCGGGCACCTGGGATTCACACCATGCTTCGAGGCAAGTTCGCAGAAAGAGGTGTGACACTCAGGACTTGCCAAAACATGACGCTTGCGCAAAATTTGTGGAGTGGCAGCCATCCAGAATTTTTGACATGCAAGTCATTCAGAATTAGTGTTCATTTCTTGACAAGAAACGTTGTACAAATACGTTGTATGGTAAATTTTCTGGAGCCATGGCAGCCATGACTGGCCACCATGGTAGAACCCCCGGCTGTTTGATCAGCAACCGGCTGCTCGTTTTGTCCAGCTGTTTGAACGAGGTCCTTTTCCACGTGCTGGTGGAGTTGGGTTTCTCCGTGAAGGAAGCCGAAAGCCTGGCAGCGAAGCCCTGCGACCGAAAACGTTTCTGGTGCAACTCCAAGGGCCTGGTCACCAACCTTCGCATTGTAGGGCAAGGTCTGTCTGGACGTTTGTCGCCTGAGTTGGGACGCCTGGTGACCTTGGAATACATTGGGCTTCATGACAACCAGCTCCGGGGCTCCATCCCCAGTGAGATTGGACAGTTGATGGCTCTGGAGCACTTGGACCTTTCAAACAATCGGCCCCATGGATGCCAGCAGAGTGTCATTTAACATGATCTTTTTCAAATGCTCAGATCACATACAATACATTTCCTTGATTCCATTACATCACCTTACACTACATTACATTAAATTACATTACATTATGTTACGTTGAGTTGAATTGCACTTCCTTGTCTTACATTACATCATCGTACGTTGCATTACATTACATTACCTCACATTACGTTACGTTACATTACATTACTTTACCTTACATGACATTACGTCACCTTACGTTACATTAATTTACGTTACAGTACCTGACCTCACATTACATTACCTTACATAACATTACCTTAGATTACATTCCGCTACTTTACATTACATTACGTGGCCTTACCTTACGTTACCTTGCATTACCTTACGTTACAATACGGTACCTGACCTTACGTTACATTACGTTGCCTTACCTTACCTCACCTTACCTTACATTACATTCAGTTACCTTCCCTTACATTACATTACATTGCATGAAGTTACCTTACATTACATTACGTTACATTACCTTGCCTGAGCTTACATTATATTACATTACCTTGCCTTACCTTATTTTACATTACATTATGTTACCTTACATGACCTTACATTACATTACATTATCTTACGTTACCTTACATTGTATTGCATTACCTTACCTGACCTTACATTACATTACATTACATTACCTTACCTTACATGTCATTGCATTACATTACATTGCATTGCATTGCATTCCATTACATTGCATTGCATTGCATTACATTACATTGCATTGCATTGCATTACATTACATTACATTAGGTTACACGACAGTACATTACATTTTATTTCAGTTCATGACATTACATTCTATTACACTACATTACACTACATTCCGTTACCATATGTACCTACATTTGCACATATTGTTTGCATATGTATGCATATTTACTTAGATGTATGTACGTATACACAATTGCTTGTATACACGTTCATATTTGTGCAAGTATGTAGTGTAGCGTGGTCTGTTGTGATGAAAAGTGATGTCATGTAATGCAATGTAATGCAATTTAATGTAATGTAGGTACATAGGCATACCGGTATGTAAGCATGGATTGTTGTATGTATGTAGCTATGTAAGCATTAGATTTTGTAGGCGTGTAGGTAGGCAGGTAGGTAGGTAGGTAGGTAGGAAGGCATGTAGGCAGGTAGTTAGTTAGGTAGGTAGGTAGGTAGGTATGGATGATTGTATCGATTGATTGATGTAGCACGTATGTATGTACGTATTTGTGTATGTGTGTATGTGTGCATGTACGTGACGCATGTATGAAGAGATACATTGACATGCATACTACATCCACGCCCATGTTTCCACACGTAATATGTTCGTGATTATGCATGTACCATTCCAACAATGGCACATGTGTATATCTATGCATTTTCTAGTTTTGTTTTTCACACATATATGTATGTCTAAACTTTAGATATATGCACGCATGTTTGTATGCACTTAAAGATTGGTGTGTGGACACGCAGGAACATTGTGAGTTTGACAAATCGAATTACTGAAGCACCAGGCTGCTATCAGCCTCCGGAGCCACCAATGTTTGGATGGCTGTGGCTGACTCAGGTTGGATGGCCGGATCCCTCCAGAACTGGGGCAACTTAGCAAGTTGACGCAAGTCATGTTGGGCTCGAACCAGCTGAATGGCCCCATTCCCAAGGAGTTGGGGCAGCTGAAGGCCGAAATGAGTTGGGAAGTATGGGCCCAGGGCCCCTCCAAGCAGCGTAGATATTCAATAATGTGTTCATGTTTAGGCCGAAAACCTGAATTTTTGTTTCTTGGAAACCAACTCAGCGGCCGACTCTTAGGCCCTGACGTGGTTGATCTTGACGGAAAACCGCCTTTCTGGTGAGCTGCCCAAGGAGTTGGGTCAGCTTTCCGCACTGCTTCATTTGTTTGTCAATGGCAACCAGATGACCGGAGAGGTTCCAAAGGAGTTAGGAAATGAAAACTCCAGCTTGAGGGAAATACAACTCAGCAACAACCACTTCTGTGGACCCATCCCAGAGACTTTTGGAGAGATACGGTCCTTGAAGATGCTTTCTTTGTGGTCCAACAATTTCAGTGGAGAGCTTCCGAAATCTTTGGGAACTTTGCCACGATTGGTGTCCCTCAACCTGGCGCAAAACCAACTGAGAGGCTCCATTCCTGGGGAGCTTGGGAACTTGACCAAGTTGCAATACCTTTACCTCGACCAGAACCGACTCAGTGGGGAAATCCCCAAAGATCTGGGCAAAATGTCGCGGTTGAAGCGCCTCTCACTGGGAGAGAACCGACTGAGTGGAAAGATTCCAGGCCTCTTAAAGGGTTGGGACGTGGTGGTTTCTCAAAATAGGGGTACCCCCCAAAATGGTTGGTTTACTACCAAAACTGGTTAATCTTGGATGATTTAGGGGCACCCCTATTCTGAGAAACAATCATGCGGCTTCAAATGTGAAATTTGATACAATGGTGCAGGCATATCTGGTACATGTATACCACATGGTATGTTGAAAATGCTCATGCAGATACACATATGCATGCGTTTCGGAGTTCTGACGAGTTGCAGACCGTTTGTTGGTCAAAAAAGCAGCTTTTCCCATGTTGAGCGCCGTTGTTTGGAGCTTCTGTCCTCGCCCATCAGATGGGTTCTTTCCTCCAAGTGTCTTGGTGGTGGGCGTGTCAGTGGCCGCTTTCTGGGGAGCAACGCAGCTTCCTAGAGTGCGTACGAACTCAAAGGATTTGAAGATGAAAGAGAAAGGAAAGAAAATGTTCCTGAAAGAGGAACGTATGGAATGTCAGGCGATGACTATTCAACAGTATGTGCTTACAAGATACTGAAGGGAAAGGAAAGAACTGCTAAAGAGGACGTTTGAAAGCGACTACTGACACAAGATGATGCATTGATTGACAAGTCCTTTTGTGCCTTTTGCAGGGTGGTTCTAATGATGAATCATTGTTTGCTTTCGATTAGCCTGCAAGAAAGGAGCAATGCACAATGCAATACACAAACAATTCAACCTCACTGAAAGGGGAAAATGGCTGTTCTCAAATCAGCATCGAATGAGGGGAAGAAATGCTTGCTCCCTACGGAAAAGGAAGACAAGGTGATGCAATGTTGGCCAAAGAGAAAGAACGAGAGAACATACTCGCCAGGAAGAAAGGAGCAGGAAGTCCATAGCCATTCACAAGAAATACATGTACAGAATGTGGAAAATCATAGAAAGGACAATGGTACGACAAGTACCTACAGTGCTACACAGTGAGTTTGTGTTTCTCTTTTTGTTGTTTTTGTCCTGGATCCCGTTGTGATGGCTAGCGTCATCCAGGATGGGCAGTGTCAGGACACCCAATGTAGGAACTGAACAAGGCACCATTCGGAAGCCTCGGCCTTTCGCAAGTCTTTCTGGTGCAGTTGGGTTTTGTGGTCGGTCTTGGCCTGGTCTCCGTTGTCCGGGAATCGTTTTCTGGATGTGTCACGTAGGTTATGTCGAGGTGCTCGGTGTATTCCCGGACCGGTTCTGGGAACCACGTGTTCAGGATTTTTCTGCCTTGTGTTGAGCATCCTTGTGTGCATGTAAGTTCTGTTTTCAGGATTTGGGGCTGATTTCTTGCATGCTTCCCAGGTGAAGTGGCCAAGATGAAACGACTCATTTGGGTGAACTTGTGCCAGAACCACTTGACGGGCGAGATTCCAAAAGAGTTTGGTAAACTGTGGAGGAGGTTGCGATGGCTTCACCTGGATGTGAATCAGCTTTCAGGCAGCATACCAGAGGAGTTGGGCCGGCTGCGGAACATTCAAGTCCTGGACTTCGGGCATAATCATTTGCAAGGAGGAGTGACTCATGTGAATTGGACACAAATGAGATTTTTGTCGACCTTGAGTTTGGGCAACAACTTTCTCTCAGGTGCCTTGCCAAAGCTTCCTGTGATGGACCTAAAGAACCTGGATTTGAGCCACAATCGTTTCACGGGGAGCCTGGATGTGTTGGCAGACTCCTTTTGTATCTATGAAGGAACCGGCCAGCTCCAACAAAGAGCTTTAAGTCAGATTCACGTGAACCACAACTACCTGACGGGTGGAGTGCCAGAGTGTTTGATGAAATTGAGAAAGTTGAAGCACATATCAATGAACAACAACAGATTGGAGGGCAGAATTCCGGCCTTTGAAACTTCAGAACTGGTGGTTCTGACCTTGCATCGCAATGAACTCTCTGGAGCTTTGCCGAGCTCGCTGGAGAAATTGGAACGCCTTGCTGTCCTCACTCTGCATGAAAATAACTTGGACGGGTCCCTGGGTGCTCTCAAGCTCACAGCGCCATGTATCGATAATAACAAGCTGAATTTTCGAGGCATTGGATGCGGTATGTTGAGTCTCCTTAAGAAACCTGCCAACTTCACGTGCAAAACTTGGGAGGGTCCAGGTAAGGGCACGGATCATTTGACTCCGGCTGAACGACTTCTTGTGGAGCAGAACTGTCCTGAGCTGTGCAACACCTGTGACGACACTTATCACGGCGCTGCGAGCTCCAAAGCAACGTTCCACCACAATCGATTTTCCTGTGAGCTGCCCCAAAGCATGCAGGGTGTGAATAGCACCAGTATTTATGCCACCGCGGTCATGGGCAATATGGTGGGCAATGGGCGAAAACTGAACGTTTCATGGATCTCGGTGGACGAGAATTTTTCTTTCCTCTACTATTCACCCAAAATTTGGAGGCCGCAGGTTTTTTGGTTTGGTAATTTGGATGAGGTGTTTAAAACCGAGTTGCAAGGATGGAACTGATTTGGTTCTAACATGTAGGGACAAGGGACAGCTTGTGAGGCTTTCAAGATCAGCAAAAAAATCACCATTTTTTTTTTCAATCTACTAGCGAAGCTGCAGATTTGATGCAACCCCTAAGTTCTTCCAACGTTGTTTGAAGCACAACCTTTGGAGGATGAATGTTGTAGTCGTGTCGAGTATCCTGACGATCCTCATCTTGGTGCTCCTGTCGTGGAAGTTTGTGAGTCGAAGGCTGCGGGAGTCCTCAAGGAATCTGAAGGTGGTGGCCACAGCAAGAGTGGCAGCTTCCAACTTCGCACTGTTGAAGGTCACCATGGCCAGCATCTTCGTGTCCAGCCCCCTCTTTGCCGTGTTTCTGCTGGGGTCAGGTGCAAGGGCCGAGCGAGAGACATGACGTTTTGTTTGTGCAATGGCATATGGATATTTTGCGAAAGACATTCATAAATCTATTGATGACTTGTGACGTACATTGTTGCTTCTAGTGTGCTTTTATTGATAATGTGTTTCTTTTTGGCACTTCATCTTTGGCATTTTCTGGTCTCGTCGTGCGGTGAAAAGGCCCTCTCAGAAGATTCACCTGATGCAATAGTCTTTCTGTGTTGGGATCGTTTCTGCAATGGTATCGGTTGATTGGTCACACCCAGAGGAGTTACACGTAGCCAACAGCTATCAACCACTTCTACCCACTATTTGCCACTATTAAGAACTATTAGTGGATATCATCCCGTGGGTATCAATTAACCACTATAAACCCACTATGAGTAGGTATTAACAGTAATTATTGGTTACCCCACTAGTGGGTATCAACCACTTTTACCCGCTATTTGCCCCCGTATTCGCCACGATTTTTCAGCAGTGGTCTCTTCCCCAGGCTACTACAAGTGCTGCCCACCACTGTCGCAGCTGACGGTTGCCAACCTCAAGGCGGCGGCGCCAGAAGTTGCCTCGGCTAATCCCTTGTTTAAGCTTCAAGCTTGGAGACTTGTTAAACTTGGAAGAGCGAACATGGTGTTGATCTGCCAGCTGTGATTCTCATTTGATATGATGATGATGATGATGATGATGATGATGATGATGATGATGATGATGATGATCCAAAACATCAGAGCACCCAGGTATGGTTCAATTTGTCCCACAAAAATTTGGCGACAACCACAACTGCTCGTTGTTTTCTTTGGGTCCAATTGGCTCCTCTGCTGGAAGGAGAGTCCTACTTTCGAAAAAGCGGCCATCGCAATTTGGTGTTTCTTGATGTTCCTCTTCCGGCTGGTCCATTGCAGCATGCCGTATGCGGTGCAAGGCACCCAGTGGCCGGCTATTGTTATAGTAGCGCTGCGGAGAAAACATCTTCTATCCTGGATGGTTGGTACAGTAGCTTGGAGGTTGCGATTGCAGTTGCAACAACTGCAAGAGGAGGAGTAGTACGAGTGAAGATTTAGAAGTAGTAGGTGTTGGACAAGTTGGAGCAGTGGTATTTAGATTCGTAGCAGCAGTAAGGGAAATAGCAGTAGCAGCAGGAGTAGCAGTAGCAGTAGCGGTCGCGGTAGCGGTATTGGTAGCAGTAGCAGAAGGAGTAGCAGTAGCAGTAGCTAATAGCACTAGCAGTAGGAGGAGGGGTAGTAGTAGTAGTAGTAGTAGTAGTAGTAGTAGTAGTAGTCGTAGTCGTAGTCGTAGTCGTAGTCGTCGTCGCAGTCGTAGTCGTAGTCGTAGTCGTAGTCCTAGTCCTAGTCGTAGTCGTAGTCGTAGTCGTAGTCGTAGTCGTAGCAGTAGTAGGAGCAGCAGTAGCAGTAGTCGTGGTAGTGGTAGTGGAGGTAGGGGTGGTAGTAGGAGGAGTAGCAGAGAGAGCTGCTGGAGTTGTCCTTGTAGCAGTTCTTGTCCTTGCCATCGTTGCCACCGTTGCTAGCAGGGCCATGATTGTCATCATTGTCATTGCAGTCACCAGTGTAATCATTGTCATTGGTGTCACTGGTGATGTTTTTGTCATCGCTGTCGACGTCTTTCTTGTCCTGCAATAGTCCATTGTCGTTGTCACTGTTGCTGATGGTTGCCTTAGTTGTGTTGGGTGGGATATTCTCAATTGATTACTCATTATATACATATTATATGTATATACAATAAGATTTTCTACGAAGGTTGTTACATCAATTGACATGATTTCTGTTTATTTATGAGAATACCTTTGACTTTTCTGGTTGCGGGGGTTGTCCTCGTAGTTGCCATGTTCCTCGCCGTTGTCCTACTATCTCGTTGTTGCCCTTGTATCCCTCGTCATCATTTTCGCCGTCATTTTTGCGGTCGTTTTTGGTGTTGTCATGATGCGGTGTCCCCGTCTTTGTCTGTGGTTGTCGTCGTTTTGTCGGCGTCGTCGGTGTCATCGTCTTCATTGTCTTCGTTGCTGCTGTTGTAGGTGTGGTTGTTGTTTGTTTTGTTGTTGTGATCATAGATAATGAATTATCCAGCACGGAGCAGTGTACCAAACAGATGAGTGACTATGGAAGAAGACATCTAGAAAACCCACCATCTAACAATCAATATCCAAGAAGAAGTGATCTAGGGCAACCCTGAGGCTCACACACACACACCACACACACGATCCATACCCTGTGATTCATACCCCATCCAGACCTGACGATCCTGGATGATCCATCCATGACCCATACCCACTTCAACAAGGTGAGTCTTGTATCTTGAGGCCAGTCTGAATGCATTCCTGCAGCCATTTGGTATGGGTGACAAGGACAGGTGAAAGATATTGCTGTATCTCAGTCCCAGCCTGCTATAAGAGCTTGCCGTGCTTCACAATCTTGCATCAAGGTGTTGCTCGGTGCAGCTGTACAGAAGTTAGGAGGCCAAGCAGTGGTGCACTTCTGGGCCACCGTAAGAGTGGCATGCTTACAGGCAAGTGCTTAGAGAAAGGTTTGCAGGAGAACTATGGGCTTTGATCAGCAAGGTTGTCTGCGCACAAGGCAATCCAACGGTCCAGATCACCGCGTAGCGACCCATACCTGAATATTGAGGCAAACCCATCTAGAGAAGGTTTCATTCTGCAAAGATCCATCTACCCAAATGTATCAATGAGCAAAGAATCATCCACCACAGAGTAGCACAGAGATTGGGAGCAAAATTTGTACTCAAAAACCATTCTCAGAAATGGCCGTGTACTGAAGAGTCATTTCAAAGTGGAGATGGGTGTTAAGCAGCAAGATGAACTCATGCAATCGGAGCCAGGAATTAACCAAGCCAGCTGAAGAGAAGAGTTGTTTCAAGACCAGATCATCAAAACAGGAAAGGTTGCAGCCCAAATTGTTTTGGGACAGAATTGTGGCAACACATAATCGATGCAGCAAGAAAATCGTCGCAGTCCCCGACAAACACGGTAGTCAAGAGGTCAAGGCAATCAGTTTCAGGTAGAGAGGCAGCGGCTTGCGTCCGGCACCCCTTTGATATTTCTGCCCCAGACACTGGTTGGTCTGGGCACGCTGGGATGCAGTGCTAGATGTCGTATCAACCCTGCGATTGCTGCATCCACATAAACCCAGGCCTAATCTGTGTTGGTTAGGGCACTAAGGGCAGGCATTCCGATTGCAGTAGCAGCCTTCTACATGGGCCCATTGTGGTGAATAAAGATGGATTATTGATGATTCTGTGGTGCAACCTATGCCGGTGAAATAAACCTTATATGAATGGGATGATCCCTGACCGCTTGCGCCCGAGTGTACGACTGCCTTGGTGTCCGGGGTTGAATTGTCAGGCGATGTGGGACCTCCTTTGACCTTCAAAGGCTTTCTGCTGCAAATCTTGAACTGGTCTATCTGGATCTGCATCGTGACAATTCTGTCTTTGCCATCCATTTTGTTTGCAGTTTCACAGGTGCCCTTTTCGTTCTTGAAATTTGTTGACAATTGATTTTGACAATCTACTTCAAATAGATAGTTTTGGATGTTTCCGTGAATATTTGGAAGATACGTAGCAGTGTAGCAGAATTCACGCTGAACATCAGTAGTTTGGGTTTTTGGATAGCCTTTGCGGCCGGCAAACCAATGATTTGGGGATCGTTTCGTCCATTTGCGAAGTATCAACTCCTTTTCGGATCGCTCGTCTCTGATCGCAGGAGGTTTTGGGCCTCCAAGTTGTTGGCGTTTTGGTAGTGATACTGATCATTCTTGCTTGCCAGGCATGGATGCCGCCAGCTTTTTCATACTTGTAGAGTTTGTCTCGCAGTGCTTTCGAAAGCTGAAAGAAGCAAACAAGCTGGGTTTGCATACTAGCACAAGATGGTGCGAAACATATTTGCACGTCAAAATCGTAAAAAGTTGAGAGCTCCGCGTCCCTTTTGGAAGATGAGATTCGCAAAACTGGTGTGCAGCTGTGGCAAGAAGCATATTTGCTAACCCAAAACCAAAAGAAAACTGACTGCTGCGAGCATCTTTTGAAGATCAGATTGCGAAAAAGTGCACACCAGCAGAAAAACACCAGAGAAAAACAACAACATGAGTCAAACCATACCAGCCGAGAAAAAGACCAGAAGGAAAACAGACCAGAAGAAACACCAGAGCAAAATAGGAACCACAATAGTCATGATCATTGTCATTATCATGAATCATCATCACTCATCACTCATCAATCATCAACCATCTCTCATCACTAATCAATCATCAATCATCACTCATCAATCATCAATCATCAATCAGTAACCATCATCATCGTCGTCGTCATCATCCGTCATCCTTCACCCGTCGTCCGTCTTCCGTCATTTATCATCCATCATCCATCATCGTTATCCTCCTCCTCCTCCTCCTCATCATCATCATCATCGTCATCATCATCACCCTCCCCGGCATCATCGTCATCATCATCGTCATCACAGTCATCATCCATCATGATCATTGCCATTATCAGAATCTTATTCATCATCAGCATTAACATCAGCATCATCATCATCATGATCATCACCGTTATCACCAGTTTCTTCTTCATCATCGGCATTAAAATCATCATCATCATCATCATCATCATCATCATCATCATCATCATCATCATCACCATCATCATGATCATCGCCATTAGCACCATCTTCTTCTTCACCGTCAGGCGTCAGCATTAACATCATCACCATCATCACCATAATCACCACCATCAACATTATTAACTATTAACATTATCACCATGATCACCATGATCACCATCATCATCATCATCATCATCATCATCATCATGATCATCGCCATTAGCACCATCTTCTTCTTCACCGTCAGGCGTCAGCATTAACATCATCACCATCATCACCATAATCACCATCATCAACATTATTAATATTATCACCATGATCATCACCATCATCATCATCATCATCAGCAGCAGCAGCAGCAGCAGCATCACGATCATCATCATCATCATCATCATCATCATCATCATCACCATCATCATCCCCATCATCATCATCATCATCATCATCATCATCATAATTATCCACACCATCGCTTCATCTCACCAACTCTCTCTTCTTATGGGCTACCTCTTCTGGACACTTCCGCCAACGCCTTGTGCGGTCCATTTTTCATGCTCACGTGGAGTGCGTTTTCCCGTGGTGGCCTGGGAACAGCTATTTTCCTTCTGTTTTATGCTCGACCATGGGCTTCTGATTTTTTCTCTAATTGCCGGAACTGCTTCGACTGACTATAGACGAGAACAGCATGGGGAGGGTGGGCACAACACTGAGAAGCAACTTCACGGATCAATGTCGCGTTGGAAAGTTGATAGCTATAGCACTATAGCGAACATGATGCCTTCCTGATTCATATGGTGACTTGATGACAGTTGCTCTGTACCTAAACTAATCTCTGATGGATTTGTTGTAGGGTTTACTTGATATGTTTATTGTCCAGTCATAAACATGCAGCAGACTTCCCTGAAAAACTACGACCACCTGTTCAGAGGTCTTGTGCACTGCTAGGCCTTGCCTGCGAACAACACAGCTGGCCTGAACGAGCAGCTGCTCAACAACCTCCATGGCGCAGCCCCATTTTTGATTGTGGCCATCGACCAGCTATTGGCACATCCTTTTTCCACAGCTTACTCCAAACTCAGTGGTCTCGAAGCGGATCGGCTACTCATGGCCTTTCGCTTATTCTCCGCCTGGCTGCTATCTGTCCTGACCACCATTGTCTTGCACGAGAATTGCCTCGGCGGCTGGAAGCTCTTTTGGATTGTTTGCAAAGAGGGCTCTCCAGAACACGAGTCCTTTCAGTGGCGCATTTGGAGTGAAGAAATACTGGATCCCAAGAAGGACGAAACGAAAACATCGAACAAACGCAAAAAAACGTGGACATATTTGATATGTATCTCTATATCGACGGCCTTCAAAATCTCCAGTACCGACTGGAAACTTCGGGGCTGTCCTGATAAGCACTATGTGGCACTAGCTGAGATTGAGGGCAGCTCCCTGACGCGGTCCTGTGTTAGTGACCAACTCAGAAACGCGTTTGGGTTTGAGGGACCAACCAATATTCCAGCAATTTGAAGTTGTTTTCTGTTGAAAACTCTTCATTTTTGGAAAAACTTCTATGTTTCATCCACTTTTCCTTCAGATCTCCGAAGGACATGTGCGAATTCAGTCACACATGGTGGGCTGACGGGCGCTGTACTCGGTCCATTGTGGATGGTTTGACTCCGCTCCTTCTCAAAAAACTCTTGGTGCGCACAGTGGTGCAGCTTGTAGCAAGGGTGAAGTGTCTCTGGGAACGGTGGATTGTGGTTGTGATACGAATGTTCACCATATTTTTGCCAATATTTATCCTGGCCAATCCATTTCTACAATCAAGTTGTCAAGTTGGGAGGGCTCTTGTGATTACCTGTTGTATCAAACAAGCTGCATACGGAAGTTGCACAAATGGTTTGAACATGTCTTAATTGTGCTTTCCCATTCCTACAAAGATGGAAAACAATAGGAAGTATGCAGATCCATGCAGATCCCTTGACTGAAGGCAACCTGTGATCTATCTCTTCCTTTTCTACGCTTCGCGTCTGGATCCCGACGACATGCAAGTGACTTTGAGCTGTAGCAGCACGGACGGCCGCCGCTTCAAAGGGCGACACCTAAGACTGTTTGGGGGGCCCAAAGTCACAGGGTGCCTGGTGCCGTTGCGACAAACCGCATTGCTCACCACCTTCTTGGAGACCGTTTTTTTCTGGAGTCCCCTGGTGCCTCTGCTGAGTCTGGCCATTCTTAGTGCCACCTTGGCCAATCACTTTATTTTCGACTTGGCTGTCCGGAACTTCCACGTCCAAGTGCCTTCAGATGCCATGAATCGAGGCGCCTTTCTTTCCAGGCACGGTTCTACCATCAGCAGCAATGTTGGAGGTTTGAAAATTCAACCTGGGCATTTTATGAAACAGTTCTACTGGACTCCCGAAAGCAAAGTCTGGTTACTCTCTTTTTCTTTGCAGCAGCTGATTACATCCGGTTTTCGTTCATTTTTCTTTGGAGCTGTGGAAATCAACGAGCCACATTGATACCAAACCGTAACCGAGCCACCACTTGCTTGCCACAACTTCATCAATTCAGCAAGGGAGCAGCGACAGCCTCACCAGTTCTGTTGGTGAAAGACAACCCGCAGAGTTAAAAAAGAAGGGTCCGGAGGTTTGACACCGATGAGAGCCCGTTGACCGCGTGCCTTAGCCATCCGTACTGGTATATTTGGTCTTAGTTTTTTTTCTGCAGAAACAAGATGTAGCAGGTACACAGTACAGCCCTTGGTCCATGAAAACTTTTGGTGTATATGTCGTCCAGCACTACCGAAAAAGGTCCAAGCACGTTTTCAAGTCCAAAAACCCTAGAGAATGATGATCACTAATGGGTAGTCAAGATCAAGAATGCTTGTTTGACCTTTCAAGAGTCTGCCCGAGCTTCACCAATGAAGTGAACTAACTATGCCTACTGATGTCGAGCGGAAGTTAAATCATACCAAAACTGTGGCAGAGCGAAGGTGAGTTTGTATTGCCCACTTCCATTGGTTGCAGCAGCCACAAGATTGAACAAGCATGACCGTTTCTCAATTGACTAGTGGTCGCAGTTCAACTATCTAACCATTTTTAAGGATGCTCACGAGATGTTGGAGCCACATTTCGCTGAGCAGCAATTTGTCTTCAGTTTATTCCTACGTGCACATTCCGAAAACGATTTCTCGTTAACTTGTTCTTAGTTCTTATCTGACTAATGCGTGTGTGTAACCAACCAAACACTGCTTCTGGTTCTGACGTATAGTAGTATGCAGGCCATCTTGAAATATCTGCTTTGAGCCTTATATACATAGAATATCATCAACATCATCATCAAATGACAAAAAATCCAATGCTTCATTGGAGCGGTGAACCCCCTGCCCTTTCGGTGATGATAGGTGGTTCTACTAGTTTGAGTGTATCTGGAATGGCGATGGCTATCAAGTCATGGCAGGGGAAAGCTGTCTTGGCATGAGAATTGTGTAGATTTCCGGAAGGTTTGGTTTATCTCCTGATTTGCAGCTGTTGATTTCCACTGACAGGTTTTTCCAATGAATGGTGCAGTTTTTTCATGTTCCGTATTGTTCATCATGCTCTGATTGAGAACCTATTGTGGTGTCACGATGGGGCCTAGGAGAGGTTTGGCAGCGGTTGCGTGGCCTCCAACCAATTGTGCAACGAATCCCGCACAGCGGTTTGGGACACCGGGTGGAATCTTCTCCCGACATTTTCTGGATGCTCACCAGGCCCCAAAGTAGCACCCAAATCGTGCGTGGCCAGGTCGTATTTGACACTCTCGCTATTTCTCAGCTGCGGTTTTCAGATTTGGCATGCTTTCGGCACGAAGATGAAAGGAAGGTATGTACTGCTGGCAGTGATTCTATGCCTCAATGGACCATGGGCAGTACCTGGGCGCTGTTACCAGACCCGGGAGAAGATTTTCCTAGCTGGCAGTTCACCTTGTATGCCTGATTATTGCAAAAAGGACCGGAATGCTAGCCGCTGTTGGGATTTGAACTACTACTACCCATTTTTGGTCAGACAGACTCGCATTCACTTCTTGTTCAGTCGGGACACCATTGAGCTTTGGGGTGCCCAAGCACGGTGAACTTGGGTAGCGGTCAAAGTGATGCTAGAGTGACAATTCTTGTGAGTCCTGGCCAGGAACTTCCCATTTTCTTCAAAGCATTTGCATGGGAAAAGTCACATTTGGGCATCAGGACAGGCGGTCTACTCACAATTCTTACTGGCAATCCAGTACCCACACATAATGGCTTGATGTGGGCAAGTTCAACTGTCTATTGGCTGATCACCCAGCAGGAACCAAAAGCAACCAAGAGGAACTCCTTCCCGTCGACCCATATGGCGCTTTCTCAAAATGGCGGTACCCCTAAATCATCCTTTGTCAACCATTTATAGTCATAAACCAGCAATTTTGGGGTCCCGTATTGTGAGAAACCACCATATGTAAAATACTCAGGAGTCTTGATTCGAAGTGTAAAGTTGATTACCTTCAAAACAAGCTGTGCAGCCTCGGACGCATGGAGTTTTGAAAACACATTTCATTTGCGCCATTTCCGAGCGGTCCAGCGTGAGTTGTTCTCTTCGTTGGTTCATTTTGCACTGGTGTATTTGAGTTTGGGTTAGTTACCCGTCAGATCACTTACTGTAGTTAGATTTGTACTTACTGGGCGTTCTTTGAACGTCATTTTGGCTGTTGACATTCCCAACTTCACAACCTTCGAACACGCAGATGAGGAGAAACAAGGTAGATTTGATACATACCGAGTATATCTATGTTTACGTACCCATGTTTCTAGTTCTGTATATATATGTACATATTACTCAGGGTGATGATTTAGGACATGAATAATAGAGTAGATGATGTACATATGTATTATTCGTCTATACAATATTAACATATACAAAACATATGTATGTAATGTATGTATGTAATGTAATGTAATGTAATGTAATGTAATGTAATGTAGTGTAGTGTAGTGTAGTGTAGTGTAGTGTAGTGTAGTGTAGTGTAATGTAGTGTAGTGTAGTGTAGTGTAGTGTAGTGTAGTGTAGTGTAGTGTAGTGTAGTGTAGTGTAGTGTAGTGTAGTGTAGTGTAGTGTAGTGTAGTGTAGTGTAGTGTAGTGTAGTGTAGTGTAGTGTAGTGTAGTGTAGTGTGTATGTATGTATGTATGTATGTATGTATGTATGTATGTATGTATGTATGTATGTCTACTTCTGTATATATTGCCAATTGTATACATGTATATAGATACATGCTTATGTCTATGTACATATCTATTTTTTTGCAGACATACAAAATCTGCAAATACATACATATACATACACATATACATATACATATACATATGTATATGTATATTTATATATATATATATATCTGCAAACATACGAAAGGCTGCAAATACACACATACATTACATGTCTTTTTCTTCTAACAATCCTCTTTTGGAAGTCGCATTTTGTTCTTCCAAGGCGAAGCTCTTGCCGCTGCAAAGGGCCAAAGCATTTTTTTGGTCCGACCTCCATCGCGTCGAGATCCAACGCGCTGAAACCTTTGGGAGTGGCATTGAACTACAAGAAGCCACCTGAGCGGAGAGAGCTCTCCGCCGTGGTGGCGCAAAGATGCTCAAAGTAAATGTTGTGCTCAGGGTAAGTCATGGTAAATCACCAGCTATGGTCAAACCGGAAGGTTTGTTAGTATTGATCTATATATCATTATGGGCTTCTCCCGGAGTATCCGTTGACTTTTTTGTCTACTTTTGGTTCTAACTCGGATGCTTTGCGTGACTTCGTTGCCATCCCAAGCTTGTGGTGTTTTGACCAATTTTCTTTGGAGTCATACCCAGTTGCCCAAGAAATATGATGAGTCATGCAATTTGCATCTCTGTTGTATAAACGTCCCTGAGCATTTGAAGCTTAGGGTCTCAAGGTCTCTTCAAGGCTTTCCATTTGCCAACGTCTTTAGCTTTGGAAAGCAACGCTGAGATCGAGAGAATCGATTTACCACATCACAAGAGCCAGGAGCGACTTGGATCCGGAGGAAAATTGAGTCACCCTGGCGAAGCTCAACATGTTTTGGCTGCGGGATCAAGGTGTCACCAAAGATTTCCAACGAGAGGCATGTCTCCATCTATATGCTTCAGTATTCTATAGAGACACAACTGCCTGTATAGCATAAATATGTATGATATACGCATGCTCAATGAACCATTCAACCAATCATGACTCATGAGTACCTCATTTGTGGACTTGTTTGCATTTGTTTTTGGGGATGCTTACGAGAGATCGAATGTGGCGTAACCTGCAGCCATATGGCATCGATTTTGTGCATGACAACATATCTATTTGTGTATGCATGTATATTTGCATTTTTCAATTGTCATCATTTGAGCTGCAATGCAGTGATATGGCGTTTGGAAGGAAAGTTTTTGTCGTGGTTTGGATGGCGTCTCCCAGTAGCCTGGGTCCATTCACATCAGACGTTTGGTGATGGATTGAAGCTCGTGCTCATTGCATTGGAGAAAGCTCAAAAGAAATCTATTGAAGCATCAAGTCTGCTGGTGGATACATGCCTCCCATCTCAGAGAAAATTGGTAGCGACAAGACCTGTGAAGGACCTTGCTAGTTCTGGCTCGGGGACCAGGTCAGCGTCTCATGAGGTGCCACCAATCTTGTTCTCAATCTTCGGTCCCTTACGAAGATTACACCGGGAGGAAGGTGGGACATGGAGCGGATGTTAGGCTCATTTGCCATCCTTCAAGATCATCCCGAAGCAACCTGGTTTGCCAACATATTCTTCAAGATCTATCCTTCAAAAAGCATGCACCTGAATGCACCTGTTGTATCTAAAATCGTGCTCTTTGAGATGTCGAGTTTCGAACTTTTATCACCTGTCTCAACAGGGAAAAGTGTCCCACTGAAGCGATTCTGAGTTTCTGCTATGGTGCCGCAATACTTTTGGGTGCTGCCCAACCATTCGAATGATTTTCGATAGGTTTGCATAATCATACTGCTTGTTGTGGTCAGGGCTGTATTCAATATATGAAGTCAAAGGCCAAATCCTGCGGAGAAGCAAAGTCGTTCAGGCTCGTCTTGTGATAACAAGCCGCTGGACTGGGAGCAATTGTGTTGAACCAGCATGCCTGCACAACTTTGCTTGTCAGGAACAGTTTTTTTGGTTCAAAGTAAGCTGGGTCCTCGCGCGTTGGGAGGCCCCTCTGCCGCCATGGCACGAAGGGCGCCAGTGCTGCTGTCCGTGGCCATCTTGGCCTTTGGACTGCTGGCCCTGAACCAGGCCTTTGTCGCAGGCCCCAATCAGCCAGCTTTGCGCGGTCAGGAGGCTGCTGTCGCAGGTGCAGTGCTTGCCGCACTGCCTGCTGCTCCAGCATTGGCAACTGACCAGTACACGGACAGCTTCAGCAAGGTTGATGCGATTGTGATCTTCATTCCCATCATCTTTGTGTGGATTGCGTTCTTGGAGTGGGACTCCAAGCAGCCTTCTGCTGACGATGTCACTGGCTATGGCTACCTTGGAAAGACCATTGATGGACCCAGTGAGGACAAGCCTGCCTACTTCCGCCGCAGCCCTGAGAACGGCTAAGCAGTTGATGTGACAGCTCTTTTAATTTGACTGATGAGCAGCGTGTAGCTCCCCATCCGGTCAAAAAAGTGTCCCTGGCATTCAAACGGTGCGAAGACAGCCATATGCAAGAAGTGTCCCCTCCCTAGCTCACTCACTCTGCCTTGCATTCGTCTCCTTTTGTGCAATCTGCTGTGCAGCATCGTGACCTTTTTTCTGGTCCAGGTTTGAACATGCCATTGAGTCATTTGCAATTCAGCTGTGTGACATTTGCAGTCAATTAGTACGCTTGATTTGCTATGCTTGATTTGCAGGGAGCTTCTTCATGTCCACAAAAAAATATATTCGATACTGAGAAGTGAAACATTGCAGGACACCCTTCTCTTGTCTGAACCTTACCTGTGTTGAATCCAGGATTTTTGGTTCACAGCAAGCTGGGTCCTCGCGCTTAGGGAGGCCCCTCTGCCGCCATGGCACGAAGGGCGCCAGTGTTGCTGTCCGTGGCCATCTTGGCCTTTGGACTGCTGGCCCTGAACCAGGCCTTTGTCGCAGGCCCCAATCAGCCAGCTTTGCGCGGTCAGGAGGCTGCTGTCGCAGGTGCAGTGCTTGCCGCACTGCCTGCTGCTCCAGCATTGGCAACTGACCAGTACACGGACAGCTTCAGCAAGGTTGATGCGATTGTGATCTTCATTCCCATCATCTTTGTGTGGATTGCATTCTTGGAGTGGGACTCCAAGCAGCCTTCTGCTGACGATGTCACTGGCTATGGCTACCTTGGAAAGACCATTGATGGACCCAGTGAGGACAAGCCTGCCTACTTCCGCCGCAGCCCTGAGAACGGCTAAGCAGTTGATGTGGCAGCTCTTTAATTTGACTGATGAGCAGCGTGTAGCTTCCCATCCGGTCAAAAAAGTGTCCCTGGCATTCAAACGGTG